>PVJS01005555.1:0-63703 GCA_004027185.1 Glis glis
GAGGGCCTCACTAAGTAGCTGAGGCTGGCCACAAACCTGGATCCTCCAGTCTCAGCCTCCCAACTACTGGGATTACAAGCGTGCGCCACCATGCCCAGCTGTGGGAATTCTTTCTATATTCTGGATATAAGTCCTTTGTCAGCTACATATGTCATAAGTATTTTTTCCCAATTTAGGGTTTGCCTGTTCATTTTCGTAATGATGGACCAATTTAGGGTTTGCCTATTTGTTTTCTTGATGATATACTGCAAAAAGCAGAAGTTGTAAATCTTGAAAAAATCCAATTCATGGTTTTATTTATTAATGCTTTCTGTATCCTCTTAAGAAATCTGCCTACCCAAGATTGCAAAGATAGAGCCTTAAGTTTTCTTTCTTTCTTTCTTTTTCTCTTTCTTTCTTTTTTTCTCTCTTTTTTCTTGTGTTTCTGGTGATTGAACCCAGGGGCATTCTACCTCTGAGCTGCACCTCCAGCCCTTTTTATTTTTTGATTTTGAAACAGAGTATTCCTAGGTTGTTGAGAATCTCACTAAGTTGCTGAGACTGGCCTTGAATCTGTGATCCTCCTGTCTCAGCCTCCCAAGTTCTGGGATTACAGGTGTGTGCCACCACATCTGAACTATGTTTTCTTCTTTAAGGTTTGTGATAAGGTTTTGGCTTTTATATTTAGGTCTATGTACCAATTCAAATTAATTTTGTGTGAAATAGAGACTGAGATTCTATTGTTTTTTCTTATACAAACAACTAGTATCATTTCTTAAAAAGACTTTCCATGCTGAGCGTGGTGGCCCATGCTTGTAATCCCAGTACTTTGGGAGGCAGAGACCGGAGGATCTGGGTTTGTGGCCAGCCTCAGCGCGCTTTCTCTCTCTCCCCCCCCCCTCTACTTAGTGAGGCCCTCTGCAACTTCGTGAGACCTGGTTTCAAAATAAACTATAAAAAATAGGGCCGGGGGTATAGCGCGGAGGTAGAACGCCCCTGAGTTCAATCCCGGGTACTGCAAAAAAAAAAAAAAAAGACTTTCCATTCTCCATTGAGTTACTTTGGCACCTAGTTCTTTCCTGTCCTTTTGTGGGTGGTATTTCTCATTAATAACAAAGTGCAGGCATCCCTTAGTATAGGCAAAGGATTGCTTCTGGGACCCACCTCAGATACCAAAATCCTCAGATGCCCAAGTCTCTTATATAAAAAGGCATAGCATTTGATTAGAACCTGCTGATATCCTCTTATATAGTTTTAATCAACTCTAGATTACTTATAATATATAAATACTTGTTATACTATATTGTTTAGGGACTGATAAAAAAAGAGTTTATAAATGTTCAGTAGAGATGTAACTTTTTATTTTATTTTTTTTGTTGTTGTTGTTGTTTTTTGTGGTACTGGAGATTGAACCCAGGGGCATTCTACTCCTGAACTACACCCCCAGTCCTATTTTTTATTCTCTAGTTTGAAACAGGGTCTCTCTAAGTTGCGGAGGACCTCACTAAGTAGCTGAGGCTGGCTGTGAACCCAGATCCTCCTGTCTCAGCCTCCCAAGTACTGGGATTACAAGCATGTACCACCATGCCCTGCTCGAGATGTAACTTTTTAAAGAACATTTTCAATTCTCTGTTGGTTGGATTCAAGGATGTGGAATTCTCAGATACAGAGGGCTTGACTGTACAGATACAGAGGCCTTGAAATGCTATGCTCTTGATAGATTAGAAGCTGTGTAAAAATAGATTTCAAAGATGCCTTTATAATGATGTCAAGCTCACACGAGTGCATTTTGAAATCCTCTCTTGATTGGGAGAGAAGGACGCTGTGGCCAGCAAGCCACGGCTTCCACACAGCCCTGGTGCACCTGTGTTCTCACTGTGAACTTTTCATAGCCAGAGCTGCAACAGGGATGACAGGCTGGGGGTGCTGATGGAAAGTGTGGTGCACTCATTTACTTTTTGGATCGATCCTTGTAGTTTCACCAGTCTCAAGTGTCTATCTTGATTTCTCCTGTTGGCCTTAATGTGCTCTCCATCATTTTGATGTGTGAGAATGTCAAACCCTCTCTAAGGCTACACACGCACACACACACACACACACACACACACACACACACACACACACACAGGTTCCTATTGGGAGAGAAGGCCATGGGTGGTACTCAATTTTCTGCCTGAGGCTGTAGACTGCTGGTCAATACCTTTTTAGTCACCTTCACGATGGGAAGCTGGGGGCTCCAGGCTCACAGGGAGGACCCTGAATTCCATCTCTACTGCCCACTAATGAAAGAACCTTGGGCCTGGGGAGAAGTTGGGTCTCATGTTCCCAGCTCCTAAGTAGACATCAGGTGGTTACCTTCCTCAGTTTTTATGAAGCTAGAAGTAGGTGCATAAGAGTATTAGATACACGTTTTTAAAATTCTTTTCTGGCCATTCACACTGGAGCTGAGATAGGAAGGGCAAAGATTATTAGCTCCATTTTAGCCTTGAAAAGATTAAGGTTCAGGAGTGATATTGACGTCTTTACAGTAGAGCTGGGTTTGGACCCCAATTCAGCCTCGGGCTTGGTCCAGGACTCCTCTGGGCATCCCTGCTCACTCTCCTCCCCACACAGCTGAGCTCAGAGTGTGCAAGAGCAACGAGCAGAGCAGGGCGGCCACATGTGCATGGCTGGAAACCACCCGTAGCCCTAGCCTCTGCCTCTGAATGCTGCACTGGCTTTGTTTTGTTTACTTTTTAAATTTTACTTTTAAAGCAAGGAGGTACTTCTGGGCACAAAATTCACTTAGAAAATGAGGAGCCAACATGCTCTTGAGTGATTGCTGAGGTCAAGAGTCAGCACATTCCCTCTCTCCCGCTTTCCCTCCTCTCAGGCTGGACACAGCCTTCTGGGGACACAGATTGCTCTTATAGGGTTCTTACATTATCCAGCTTTGGAGTTTCCTTGGTCGCCCAGGAGCTGGCCTTTCTGTCTGTCACCATGTTCCGGCATCTCACTTGCCATCCTGAAGCCACCATGGTTGGAAGTGTAACTACTGCACATCAGGGGATAAAGAGGGCCTTTGAATGGTTCCACATAGAACACGTGCTGGTCCCATAGGACCATGTCACATAGCTGTGCACCTTCCTGGGAGGGTCCCGCGGCTTGTCTGTGGCAGCTGCTGTGCTGCTGTCCTGGAGGTTAAACCCCCATGCTGGCAATGACACCACCACCGCAGTGGCCCATCCACCTTTGCCAGGATTCAGAATGATTCCTAGTCCTGACCACGGAAGTGCCAGGGAGTGCACAGAAGTGGAAAAAGAGGCTGAGGGCACACTTGGATGTCAGAGGCCTTCTCCAGTGTGGGCTTTGCCAGTCTCCTTGAGCATGTTCATGTCTTACCGGGACCATGGGGAGAGGGACGGTGCCAGCCGCTAGGGTTGTGAGGATGGAATGAGAGGATGCAGGTGAACTCCACCGGGGCTGGGCGTCATTTTGCCTCATTCGTGGCTCCATCCCTCACATGTAGAACAGGGGCCCTCACACTCTAAAGGGCTGAAGAATGCAGAGAGCTGCACCTGATCATCATGAATGGCAGACAGCCTTACCCCACCAGCCCATAATCAGTGACAGCTGTGTCCCCCACAGCTAAGGAAACAATTACAACCCTCCCTCTGTATCTGAGGACTGGTTCCACGATCCCCCATGGACACTCAAACCCAGGGATGCTCAAGTTCCTATTTGAAATGGTACAATATGTGCATAGGACCTACCCACATCCCAGAATACTCTAAACCATCTCTAGGTTACTTATACCTGATACAGTATAAATGCCATGTGTATGGTTAGATATAGAATGTCCCTCGAAGAGCTCATGTATTAATGTTCAGGGTTGATGTAATTAAGTCATCAGGGTTGTAATCTCATCCATAGATAAATCCATTATAATGGAGTTACTGTAGCTGGACATGGTGGCATACGCTTGTAATCCCAGTACTTGGGAGGCTGAGACATGAGGATCACAAGTTTGCAGCCAGCCTTAGCTACTTAGTGAGGCCCTCTGCAATTTAGTGAGACCCTGTTTCAAAGTAAAGAACAAAAAATAGGACTGGGGGTGTAGCTTGGAGGTAGAATGCCCCTGGGTTCAATCCCCAGTACTGCAAAAAAAAAAAAATGGAGTTACCGTGCGGAGACCTAGGCATGTAGGGAGTGACTGGAGAAGGCGGGTCCCTGTGGTGTGGCCTTGGGACTGCTTTTCTTTGAATCCCCTTTCTTACTCTCTCTGCTTCCGGCCGCCATGATGTGAGGGCAGAGCCCTGGCTCTCTCCCTCTTTCTGCTTCTTGTCACCATGCCCTGAGCTCTCCAGACCTTGGCTTCATATGGACTGAACCCGAAATCTCCACAAAAAAAGAAAGAAAAAGACTCTAAGAAAACAAGTCTTCTCTCCTCTAAGTTGTGTGGTCAGCTGTTTTGGATTATAGCAGTGAAAATGTTGACCAAAACTCCATCTAAATAGTTGCTATACTATATTGTTTTTTCTTTATGTTTGTCTTTCTTTTTTTCTTGTACTGGGGATTAAATCGAGGGGCATTCTATCTCAGCTACACCCCCAGCCCTTTCTAAATTTTTTTATTGTGAAATAGGTCTCACTAAGATGCTGAGGCTAGCCTCCAACTTGCTATCCTCCTGTCTCAGCCTCCCAAGTACTGGGATTACAAGTGTGTGCCGCCACGCCCAGCTTGTACTATATTGTTTAGAGATTATTGACAAGAAAGGAAAGGCTGTGCATGATAGGTACAGCACCATGGTTGGTTGAGTTCAAGGATTTTGAGCCTGACTGTGTGGTCTGCAGATGTGCAGAAGGCAGAGGGCCCCCAGCGAGCAGCCGCCAATGCAACTGGAGTGATGATGGTCAATGAGGGGAAACTGCTGGCATGGGAACCAAGGACACACGTGCCTTAGGGCTGTCTGAGTGAGCAGAGCCAGCCGTGGGGCATTTGGAGGCTGCCATATATTCTTAAGAATTCACTCATCTGTTTTCTCTTGTATATGAAAAACAAAGAAAGAACCTCCAGGATGAGGTTCCTTTCTAATTTCTGACTGCCTGATCATCAGCACCTGTCTGGTGTTGGGCCATCACTGACCACCCTGATGGTTCCAGGACTGAACAGCTTGGAGGCACAGCACAGGGTTCCACCCACAGGTCCTCCCTTGGCCGGGACAGACACATGGAGGGTGGGGACAGCAGTGTAAGTGGCTGTTGGGCCCACAGATGCTTTGCCCCACCCCTGATCTCCAGCTGGTCACACTTATCACCATGGTATCTGTGTTGCTTGCACCTGCTGACACTGGCAAGGCTGGCATCTCCAGAGGCCTGTCACAGGGACAAGCGACGCATGACTAGGACACTGAGCCCCAGCTCTGGAACATGGGCTTTTAGAACATCATTTTAAAAGATGTTCCAAAGGAGGGAAACCCTTCATATACTGTTGTGGTTTAAGACATCCCTTGAAGGGTCTGTGTGTTGAATGATGATCCCTAATGCAGCGAGGTTCAGAGGTGGGGCAGGGCTGGAGGAAGTGGGTGTCTTGGGGTATGATATGAGGACTATATTTGTCCCTGGCCCCATCCTCTTGATCTCTCTTTGCTTCTGGTTGCCAAAAGTTGAGGAGTTTGTCTCTGACACACTGTGCTGCTGCCTTGATGTTTCTGCCTTGGAGCTGGCCCACTATGAACTGAACCTCCGAAACCATGAGACAAAATAAATGTTTTCTCTAAATTGTTCTTGTTTGGTTGCAGCAAGAAAAACATACCACTGAATCTTTCTTTTTTTGTGGTACTAAGGATTGAATCAAGGGGCATTCAGACTCTGAGCTACACCCCCAACCCTATTTTATTTTTTATTTGGAAACAGGGTCTCACTAAGTTGTGGAGGACCTTACTAAGTTGCTGAGGCTGGCCTGCGATCCTCCTGTCTCAGCCTCCCAAGTACTGGGATTACAGGTGTTTGGCACCACACCCGGCTCCATTGTATCTTGAGGAAATAGACAACATGGATGCCAGGGATGCTTCTCTACATGACCACCAAGTGACAACAAGAGTGACAAGGCTCCAAAGAGGCTGTCCACCAGCAGACATGTCCAGAATGTCCGATACAATGTGGCATCAGGGAAAACACCCTGGAAACCCCAGTTTGGGCACAGCTCTACTACCTAACTGTTACTGTGTCCTGAGTAGGTCATTTTGTCCCTTTGGACTTCAGGCTCCTCATGTGTACATTGGGGGAGGCGTAGATGCCCTTGGGATCTGTTCTAGCTCTAATGGGTCATGGTTTCCTCTTCCTCTCCCTGAATCCTAATCAGAGCGGGGAGCCCTAATCTGTGGCTCAATGGGGGCTGGGTTCTATGCCAAGTGTGGCACACGCAGTGTTCTGCTCAGTCCTCACCTCAACCTTGGCAGCAGGCACTCCAGGATTACCATCTGACAAAGAGGAAACTGACCCTCCCGGAGAGTCACGTCAACGACGCCAATAGTCACCGTGCTCTACGTCACGGGAACTGTGTCTCGTGAACGGCAATGTGGCTGTTGATATTATGGATCAATTGATCTTTCTCTCCTTTTTTCCTTTTCATTATTTATTTTCCTGTGTAAATCACATAAAGGTGCCAAGAGGTGGGGGGGTTCCTGGTGGGAGAACAGGCCCACTTCCGGCATGAGTGGACCCTGAGGGGGTCTTCATGAGCCGCTGAAGCTGGAGTCTCATAGAAGCAGAACAAAGGTCCAGGTAGCAGGAGAGGGGCACAGACCCTGTATCCAAGTGACTATGTGCAGATAGATGCTCTTAGTTTGGAGGCCACAGACTTGAGAGTAAGGCCTGTTGCCCCCTGGTTATATACCTGGCTAAGTCCCAGCACTTCTTTAGGCCTCTGTTCCCTTGCTGGTAATTATCTATCATCTATCTATCTATCTATCTATCTATCATCTATCTATCTATCTATCTATCATCTATCTATCTCTCTATCATCTATCTATCTATCTATCTATCATCAATCTATCATCTATCTATACATTTACTTACTTACTTACTTATTGGAACCGGGGATTGAACCCAGGGACTTTCTACCTCCGAGCTACAGCCTAGCCCTTTTTATTTTGAAATAGGGTCTCATAAAGTTACTGAGGCTGATCTTGAACCTGAGACCCACCTGTCTCAGCCTCCCAAGTATTGGGATTATAGGCATGTGTCACCATGCCTGGCCTGCTGGTAACATTTAGATAAGTCGATTTTTCCCCATGGAGTTTTGAGGGGGATGTTCAAGAAAGGCCTCTGTGAACCTCTAGACTGGCAGTTACCTCTAGGCCCAGTGTAGGGCTCGACACAAGTATAGCATTTGACAAAGATTTGCTCAGGTTGAGGGTCATGGGGTGGCACCAGGTGGCTTTGTTGTTGTTGTTTTGGTGGTACTGGGGACATTCTGAACCTTGGGCATTCTACCTCTGTGCTATACCCTCCAGTCCTTTTTTATTTTATTATTTATTTATTTATTATTTATTTATTTTTGGTACTGGGGATGGAATCCAGAGGCATTCTACCTCCAAGTTATACCCTCAATCCAATTTTATTTCTTATTTTTTGACACAGGGTCTCACTAAGTTGCAGAGAGCCTCACTAAGTTGCTGAGGCGGGCTTCAAACCTGTGATCTTCCTGTCTCAGTCTCCCAAGTACTGGGATTACAAGCATGCGCCACCACACCCAGCTTTATTTTTTATTTTGAAATAGAATCTCATCCCTGTTTCTAAATAAAAAATAAAAATAGGGCTGAGGGTGTAGCTCAGAGGTAGAATGTCCCTGGGTTCAATCCCCAGTACTGCAAAAAAAAAAAAATAGGGTCTCATTAAGTTGCTGAGGGTCCTGCTAAATTTCTAAGGCTGGACTTGAACTTGTGATCCTCCTGTCTCAGCCTCCCAAATACTGGGAATATAGGCATGCACCATCACGCCTAGCAGTATCAGGGTTTTTACATGGTACCTACTAGCTTGTTTTGTTAGAAATATTAATGAATTCATGGGGAAGAAGGAAATGCAGCCCAAGGCTAGGTCAGAAATGGCCTTCTGGGAAATGCTGCTGAAAAAGAAATGACTGATCACATTCTGTGTTCCCAGGCGGATTGACCTGCTGGAGGGACTCTCACCCAGGGGGCCCAGGGCCCTGGACAGGGCTGTGGTTCCGGGCTTGGGGTATGGCATCTTAAATTCCCTGGAAAGCCCAAGGGCAAAGTCCAAATTAATAATGAGGTAAGATGCCATTAAAGCCATCCCTTCTCTTTGGAAAGCAGCCCCTCCACGTGCTTGCTGGTAATGGCCACCCCTCATCAAATATTTATCCTAGCACTCACAGTCCTCATCAGCCTCCAGCATCGTTCCAGGGACGGTATCTGATTATTAAAACTGGTCATGAGTGAAGCAGGCAGACTACAAAGTGGCCAGGATGGAGAGGGGGGGCATCAAAGCCCCACATTCTTCCTTAAAGGTCGCCTTCCGGAAGCAGAGGCCTCTTGCTGGGGAGAGAACGGGAAGGTTGAAGGACCTGGCCCTCTGTGTGCCTCCCACACTCAGGGGGGCTCTCCCTCCTTTCTTTCCTCTTCAGTGGGGCTGAAGGCAGCGAGGCCCAAGCCCTGGGGCCAAAGGCCTGATTCCAAGCCGCAGGTTTATGAAAGGCGCATAGGTACCGTGCCCAGCTCAGAGATGTGACTCTGCACTTTCAAGGGGAGCCTTGGCATTTCGCGAGTGCCCTCTTTGAAGCCTGCCCTTTGCAAAACAAAGAAGAGAAGGGAGGAAGGAATGGACGCTGATTCAAAAGGCTTCCTGTACAGATCTACCTTGGCGCTATCCCGAGTTCAGTTCCAGGCCACTGCAGTAAAGCCATTACCACCAAAAAATGAGTTACATGATTTTTTTTTTGATTTCCCAGTATATAAAAGTTATGTTTACATGAAACTGAAGCCTATTAAGTGTGCAATAGCATTATGTTTTAAGAACTGTATACTTAATTAAAACTGCTTTATTGCTATTACTATTCAAAAATCCCAGTGATCAGCTGAGCTGCTTGGGAACCGGCGCTGCCACGAACCTTCCGTCTGTATAAACAGTACCTGTGAATCACGATAAAGCGAAACACCGTGAAGCGAGGGATGCCTGCGCTGCAGCCAGAGTTCCGGACGTCCCGCTGTGTGACTGCGCTCGTTACATGGGTGGAAGAGCCTGCCAGGCAGGAAATCATGCCTGGTGCTTAATGGAACCCAGGGACCAATTAACCACACTGAGAGCCAATGGGCCAAGCATTTCTAAAAGGAATAGGAGGGAGCTTCTATTTTATTGCTCTTTTTCTCCCTCTTCCCCCAAATAAAAGACAAATGCTATGTCAACATTTTCTCAAGAGTGATCCTTTATTTCCTGAAAGTCCTAAAACTGACCATTTATCAAAAGATGACTGATGCTCCAGTTCGCAAACAATATCTTCTCCTCCTTCAGCAAATCCTGGAGCCCCAAGAGGGCCGCGTCCTGGGTGAAGCGGTGACATCAAAACCGGCCCTCCACGCCCAGCAGCTGCACTGCGGCCTCCTGCACAGCCTGGTGGATGTGCCCAACCTCTTTCTGGGACAGTGTTCGCTCCATGTGGCGGTAGGTGATGCGGTAACAGTGGCTGGTCCTGTGTGTCCTGGAGAAGGAAGAGAACGCAGTGTGACAGATGTGCCTGTGCCCGTGGGAGCTGTATGGCCTGCTAGGACCAGACTGCCCAACCCCAGTGTGGAGCTGAGCTCACATCCAGGTCCTACCTCACTTTATTATTGAAACATCACTTCCCACTAAGGACTTACGTCTTTTAAATGCTTTGGGGGTGGGGTGGGGAATGATGCAGATTACTGGTTCCCTTTGGACCAGATGCATCAAAGTCTCCTGGGAGGAAAGCTTTTAACGGATTCCATACCCTGGGCTAAGCCCTAGGGAGTGGTTCAAGCCGGGACGTGGGACCTGAGAGTCTGGGCTTTCCCCAGGTGATTCTGATGAGCACACACAGTGAGGAGCCTGTGCCAGCATGCCTCCACCTTTGCCATGGCATAGGATATGACCATATTTGCACGGCACATGCAGGCCCAAGAGAAGGTTGAGGGGTGTCACTCTCAGCACCCCCAAAGGTGGCAGGCAGCACACAGACAACCACGCACGTCACATATAAGCCATGTAGACGACAACCATGATGGGGCTGACCTGGCCTCCATGGAACAGCTGGGTAATTCTGGAATGTGTAGACATGACAGCAGTAGGGCCTACTATTTGCATGATGGTTGCTAAGACACACATGTTGATCTTACCAGCAAGACCACTAGGCCTTGGGCAGGCTGACCTGACCCTTTCCCCGAGCTCCCTCTCACTGGCTGTGTGATCAGGGATCTAATACCTCCCTTCTCTGGGCATTTACATTGCTTTTCTGTCTATTGAGGGGGCCTGTCCACCTTCAGAGTCCTAGGAATTCTCCTTTTCCAGGCCCCTGACATAGCAGAGTCAACTCCAGCCCTTCTGCGTCTCAGATGAAGACACTGAAAGCAAACCAAGTAGATCCCAGGCAGACCCCCTTCAGTCATGCCAGAGCCTTGGACAAGTGGGATTCAAGAGGGCTGACCAAGCAGAAACTTAGAGTCAGGGTCAGCGGGCAGCCCTCCCGGGGCCAATGGGAGAGCTGGTGGGAACCCTGGAACAGACCTGCGGGAGGGGTCCTGTTTTCTGATGCCTCCTTCTCCCAAAGCTCTAACTTTAGATCAAAGACAGGAATGAGCAGGTGCTGAGAACAGTCAAGTCTGGATTAGTAAAGGCTGTCAACATTATAAATGTTTAAGATGGGTCCAAGAGGAATGAAAATCAGTATGTCAAGGAGACATCTGCACTTCCGTGTTTTTATAGCACTATTCTCAATAGCCAAGATAGGGAGAGAATCCAAGGGCTCATCAATGGATGAATGAGTAAAGAAAATGTGGTACAGACACATACAATGGGACATTGTTTGGTTTTAAAAAAGAGGGAATCCTGTCATTTGTGGTAACATGAACGAACCTGGAGGACAATATGTTATGTGAAATAAGCCAGGCACAGAAAGACAAATATCATATGCTCTCTCTCAGATATAGAATCAGAGGAAGTGATCTCACAAAAATAAGAGTAGAAGAGTAGCCACCAGAGACTGGAGGGAGTGATAAGCAGACATTAGTGAATGGGTACAAAGTTACCGTTAGAAGACCTATCGCATAGTAGACTGTGGTTAACGATACTGTATTGACTATTTCAAAATAACCAGAAAAGAGGATTTTTGAATGATCTCACTACAAAGAAATGATAAATGCTTGAGGTGGTGGATATGCAAAATACCCTAATTTGATTATTAGACAATGTATATATATATATATATATATATATATATCAAACATTACTGTCTTCCATAAATATTCACATATGTATGTCAATTAATTGTTTTAATCTTAAAAGCCCAAGAAATAAACATATGAAAGCGAAATAAAAGTAAATAAAATAAAAGGGGTCCCTTCCCAGGTTTTTCTTGTTTTTTCTTTCTAAGTGGTAAAACTAACAATGACCAAAAGTATTACTAATAGTTATCTCTGATCCCAGTTCAAAGTGTGCCAACGAGGACTGTGTAAGGGACCCAGGGCTATTGAGCTTCCCTGGAAAGAAGGATCAGTGGGTCAGAGTGCTAGAGAGGGAGGGAATACTTCTCTTATACAACTGCTTGGTTTATCCTGGCAACCAACCAGGCTCTGAACTTGAAATAAAACCCTCCCGTGGGATCCAGCCCAAACCCAGCTCCTGCAACATCCACAATAGTCTGCTTTCCCATCTGTGACAGAGCAGCTACTGCATGTTCTTGGATGGCGTGCTCGACACCTCCCAGAATAGACCACGCATGACCAACAGTCGCTGAAGACGCCACCTCTTCGTGCAGGGATTACTCAACGGAGGAAGATGCTGTCGAGGGGGAGGTTCCATTTGCAGAGTAACAAAATCGGGTTTCCCTGCCCCACTCTTCATCTGACTTCTGCTTGTCTGATGCCAGAACTTGGCCTGCAGCCCCCACCTGCCCCAACATCAGGAACACCATGCACATTTGGGACGATGGATTCATGCGATGCTTTCATGGGTGGGGTTAGACTCCAGCAAGAGGCCCAGGGTGAGGGGAGAAGGGTGAAGAGGGAGACTAGTTCCTTGGCCACTCCTGAAAACACAGAACTGAATGGAGTGCAGGGGAGGGGGTGTTGAGAGGATGCAGAAAAGTCAACATTATAGAAAAGAGAGATGTGGTTCCAATTCCTACTCTGCGCTTTGCCATCTGTGAGATTTGGGGCAGTTTAGGTTACTCCTTGTGCCTCAGAGACCTCATCTGTAGAGGGAGTCCAACAACACTTACTTCCTGGGCTTGTGAGCACTGTAGAGGGAGGCATGTAGAGTGTTAATACAGAGCCTGGCCTGCCTGAGTACATGCTCGATACAGTCACCCCCTTCATTCCAAGACCCTCAGTGGATGCCTGAAACCATGGAGAGTACCAAACCCTAGAGATACTATATTTTTCCCTATGCATACTTACCACATGATAAAGTCTGATTTACAAATAAGGCATGTTAAGAGATTAAAAATAATAACATTAATAAAATGGAACAATTACAAGTATACAATTAAAAACTTGCCAGCATCGGTACTCTTGAGCTTTGGGGCCATTATTAAGTAATATAGAGACCACCTAAAGACAAGCACTGTGATACTGCACAGTTGATCTGATAACTGAGAAGGCTGCTAAATGACTAAAGGGCAGGGAGCATATACAGCATGGATACTGTGGACAAAGGACGGTTCACATTCTAGGCAGGACGAAGCAGGATGGCATGAGAATGCATCTCACCAGTCAGAACAATGTGCACCTTAAAACTTATGAATTGTTCATTCCTGGAATCTTCCTCTTAATACTTTTGGACTGTGGTTGACCTTGGATAACTGAAATTGCTGAAAGTGAAACTGCAGATGAGGGAGCCTACTGTTCCTACTCGTTTGTCCCACCTTCCTCCGCTACTTGTGTGGCTTACTGAAGAAAGAAATAAAACTTTGGAGGATGGGGTATTATATCTCTTGTGTTTCTCTTAACTTCTGTTTATGGGCTTGGAATCTGACCTTGGTCGAAGGATAGCAAGAGCTTCCTTCCTATAGAACATAAACAAATAGTTAGCTTTGGCTATACAAGTTAAGTGCAAAGTGAAAGTCAGGGACGGCAATGGATTCTTGCTCTGAGTTGTGCACAATTTAAATAATGGTCTGGAAACCAAGCCAAGTAAATCCTTTTTATTTTTGGTGCCAGGGATTAAAACTAGGGCCTTGCACATGCTAGGCAAGTGTTTTACCACTGAGCTACACCCCCAGACCTTCACGTTTCCCCCTGTACCTTCCCTATTGAAAAGAAAAAGCCAGAAAGGAAGAGGAGAAAATGAAATTCTGACAATAAGACTTAGGGTCTAATGACTACCTCTTTTCTTAGTGGACTTCTCTGAGTCGCCTTTTATTTTTAATAATTATTTTATTTTTGATTAATATGATAAGACATTAATATTCAGAATGTATAAGGGACTAAGAAACCTTAAAAACAAAGCAACAAATAATCCCAATAAAAATGTGCAAATGATTTGAGTAGACACTTCTCAAAAGAAGAAATATAAATGGCCAACAAATATATAAAAAAGTGCTGGGCATGATAGTACATACCTGTCATCCCAGTACTTGGGAGGCTGAGACAGGAGAATCCCAGGTTCCAGGCCAGCCTCAGCAACTTAGTGAGACCCTCAGCAACTTAGCAAGACCCTGTTTCAAAATAAAAAGGGCTGGGGTATGCTCGGAGGTTCAATCCCCAGTGATACCCCCCCAAAAAAGAAAAAGTACCCAGTATCACTAGCGATTAAGGAAATGCAAATCAAAACCACGAGGACCAAGTGAACTCAGGCTCTTTCTGGCTCTACCATCCCATGAATCAGCTCAGAGGACGGAGGAGATGCTGAAGGAAATGCGCACGTGCAGGGAGTGAGCCGGCCACTCAGCCAGCATTTCCAGGGCCTGCCTGGATGAAGGGGAGGGCTGAGGTAGAGCACAAGGTGACTTGAGTGACACCAGTGAAAGGGACAGAGCTGGCGTAATGAGGAGGAGATGACAGCTTGGCAGGGCCCATCCTAAGAGCTGTCCTGGAGCTTGAGCAGCGGTAACAGACACTCTGTACATCATTTGGCCCCCCTCCACCCCCTTCCTCCTCCCCACACCCCCATAAGCACATGTTTCTCATTCTCAGAACGCAGTCTCGGCCCTGGCTTCCTGGGGCCATTCTGAGCAGGCGTCTCCCTCCAGTTCACAGCTAGCGAGCTTCAGGGCTGCTTTTTGCTGTGGCTGCTGCAGAGCTTGCAATTTCCTCCCGGAGGGATTTCTGTTCCTTGGAGTCAGTCACAAGAAACCAGACCAGATGGTTCCTATGACAGTTACTGCCTGGGGAAAGACAACTCCGATCCAGGCCTATATGGAGGCAGGGCCAGAGGTGGGGAGAGGGAAACTAGCTGGGCCGCCCCCGCCCTGGCCCAGCTCCCAGTCAGCCTCACGTTGTCATCTTCAGCAACTTAAGAGTTCCTTAGAGACACACATTTTGCAGGCAAGGAGTGCTTTTTAACATCAAAGGCTTGCCAAGTCCTTGGGGAAGTTTCAAAGCACCCCCCAGGTTTTTATTCCCACCACTCCCTATAACTTCTGGTACTTTGAGCATCTCCTGCCAAGCACGGCAGGAGGAGGGAGTTTGTGTCCTTGCCTCCTGCAGGGTGGGGCCCAAGTTCTGGTCTTTATATACATGTCTGTATGAAAATAACTGCTGTGGGGAAATCCTCTAATGGAATGTCTTAGGGAGAGGCCCGGGACGTAGTACTATGCTTCTCAGTAACAGGGTGTTGGGCCAGTTCTTAATCTCAGATCCAGGTGCTCATTCTACGATACAGATAATAAACTCACATGTTTTTGAAAGGATTGAAAGAAAAGAAACACAGGTATGGTGTGTAGCATAGTTCAGGCTTATAGTTAACAACTGATATTATTACTTATGTCATTAAAGATTATAGAATTTTTACTTTGGCCCACACAGAAAGACCTGAGTGACCATAGACAAGTTATTTGAACTGCAACTTCCTTATCTGTAGAAACGGATCACTGATGAAGGACAAGGTGGATGAACGCTGAGGATGTTGTGCTCAGTGATATTAACCAGACACAAAAGGACAAATACGGATGATTCTACCTCGACGAGGTGCCCGGGGGCTGCCAGGGAGTGTGTGGGTGAGGAATGGGTGCTGTTTAATGGGAATGGGGCTTCAGTTTGGGAAGACGAAAAAGTTCTGGGGATGGATGGTGGTGATGGTTGCTGAGGTAGGCGTTATGGGAGCTACAAACAGGTATATGATTTGCTAAATCAATACATGAATATTCATGGAGTAGCTGTTCTGTGTAAGACACAGTGGCAGTGTGTGGGGAAAAGAGTATTTCAAAGTAACAGAAAGAAAGATTAGTATTCACAACAATGTGAATGTACTTAATGCCACTGATCTGTACACTTATAGGTGAAGTGGCCAATTTTAGGTTATATACATTTTAACACAATAAAAAAGAAATTCAACGAGGTGGTTTGGCCCAAATAACCTAGTTGACTATTACTAGACATGGGAGTTAGGAACTCACATTATATTGAAAAACAAAAATAAAACAAACAACTGATCATGAATGTGCATACGGCAGGATCATGGCCGTGGGTGTAATGTGACTCGTTTCTGTCCCTCCAGATGGAGCATCTCCACAGTTCCATTAAATTAGCAACTAATATGCCCTGGATTTTATACAAATGAATTTTTTAAGACCCCCTTCATAATGCTATGGAAAGATTTGGTCTTATTTGACAAATTCTTTTCAATCGTCCCATTGTTTTCCAAGCCAGCCTCTTACATTTCTAACAAACTTGAAGCAATGTCATATTTTGCACAGATTTCCAAAGCTCTGTGCTTTTTGGTTGTGTGGAAAATTTGGAAGAGATTTCATTTTTCTCTCTGGCTTAGATCTGCCAAGCTGGAGTCAACAGAGCTAACTTTAACTGTGTACTGTTACAAGGCAGCTTCCCCATCATGTCGACACTTTGGCGGTTCAGTTAGGTTACAAAATGGAATATTTGTGGTAGGTGAAGTGCTACATCCCAACTCAGTCAACTGATCTGCAATTATTTATTCTGGGCAGTCAATTGATTGGCAATTATTTATTCTGGGCTGAGGTAGGCATTATGGGAGATACAAACAGGTATATGATTTGCTAGATCAATACATGAATATTCATGGAGTGGCTGTTCTGTGCAAGACACAGTGGCAGTGTAGGGGGGAAAGAGTATTTCAAAGTTACAGAAAGAAGGATGAGGCTAAAGATTCACATGCGGCATGATGATGTTTCGGTCAAGGACAGACCATGTATACAACAGTGGTCCCTCATCTTGGTTTGTTAAGCACATTCCATGATGTTTGCATAACAACAAAATTGCATGGCAATGCATTTCTCAGAATGTAACCCCATTGTTAAGCGACATCTGACTATATCACAGTTTACTTGGGTGTTAAGACATTTATACATGAAGAGATAGCTAATAGGATGAAGCTATTAATGCTAAATGTTAAATAAACACTTCAGAGGTCAGAAAAGACCTGCAATGAGATGGGATTAAATCTAGACCTTGAAGTACAAGTAGGATTTCGACAGGTGAAGTCAAGGAGCATAGAGAGTTGGTAAAAGTGGGCGGTCATTGTATTTCCTTGACAAAGAGCTATTCAGTGCATGTTCCAGGTCTAAATGAACCACTGAGGACCTGTTCAGAGGATGCATGATCTACCAGGAGAAGAGTGGTCGTATTCAATTACAGGGCTGGTTTTGGTTATGGCATTTGAAGAGGGTGGCTAACCATGCCCAGGAGAGATTGGAACAGTTTCACCCACTGGTGCCAGTTGGACTGGAGCTGGAAGGATGAGACATGAGTTTGGCACATGGGAAAGTGGTAATGAAGAGCCAATTTTACGAGAAGGGCACAGACAGAATTGTGAGCACATGTGGACAAATTCAAGAAGTGAGTAGCAGTCAATCTGGGTGTACAGAGGGTACAAGCGCAGAAATGGGAGTGCGGGAGGCTGCAGGGTGGGTTGGGGTCACAGAGTAGGATCTGATATTTTTGGCCGGGCGTGGTGGCGCACGCTTGTAATCCCAGTACTTTGGGAGGCGGAGACCGGAGGATCCGGGTTCGCGGCCAGCCTCAGCTCTCTCTCTCTCTCTCCCTCCCTTTCTCTCTCTCTCTCTCTTTCTACTTAGTGAGGTCCTCCGCAACCTCATGAGACCCGGTTTCAAAATAAAGTATAAAAAAATAGGGCCAGGGGTGTAGCTCGGAGGTAGAACGTCCCTGGGTTCAATCCCTGGTACTGCAAAAAAAAAAAAAAAAAAAAAGGATCTGATATTTTTGGCTATGAAGGCTCAACCAAAAAAATCCATCATTAAGCAACCAGCCAAAACAAATGAGTCCTGGATCAGGTCCCTATAGGAATTCTCTGAAAGGGTGGAAGGACCTTGCTTCACTGCCTAGAAAGGTTGGTCCTTAGTTAACTTCAGATATCATCCCTCAAACAACAGAGGATACCAAGATGTCCTGCTCTACCATGTCACCTACCTGGTGTTGATAGATCCACCCTCAACCCCCACTCTTTAGGAGTTGAATTATCCATGACTGTTATGTTGTATAGCTTTTATTTCTTTAGTGACTAATAGGTGAAACAGGCTAATTATTTTAAGATTAAATGTCTGCTAATTTTAAGAGAATTACACCTTAGTAAAGAGAAATTTATACATATTTCAATGATGTCGGTTCTTTGCAAATACCTTCAAGAAGGGATTTTCTTGGTCTAATTAATAGTGTCAACTATTGGTCAATGGTAAGTGAGAGATTGAGGGGGAGAGGGACAAACTGGGATTTGGCTGGCAAGCAGAGTTTCCTCTATCCATAAAATTATAGGCTGGAAGATAGCAGTGATTTGTTGATTAAGTATCATCACACATGTCACATGTTTTACAAAATCATAAAATCTAAGGTGGGGATCTCAGAGATCGTCTTGGTCCATGCCTTATGTCAGATCTCTTCCAGTCAGCCACTCCAGTCCTTACCTCCCATGACAGCCTCTCAAACTCCTCAATTCACTACCAGCAGCTAAACAGCAAGGTAGTCTTGGTTAGGGAATGCCAGGGCCAGCGGTGGTCAGAGCAGGAAGGGACTGTGGAGACAGCTCCTGTCATGTTTAACATTACTGTATCCATCCATCCATCCATCCATCCATTAATTCATTATGCAAATAAATAGTAAACACACTCTCTATGTCATGTATTCTGCTAGGTACTAAGGACCTAAAGGTGGAATAAAACAAAAAAAACTAGACACAGCCTGGCCCTGATACTGGTCACAGTCTAGCACAGGAGGCAGGTATTAATTAAAGCATCACAAAGAAATGTAACTCACAACTGTGCTCCAGGGTATGGAGAAATTACTTTACTTTTATTATTATTTCATTAGTGTATTGCAATTATACATCATAGTGAGGTTCACTGTGATAGGAACACACATGCACACAGCTCTTGGTATATCTCCCTCCACATCTCACCCCACTCCCCCTCCCCACACGAGTTAGTGACCTTGGTAGAGGGACCTTCTCATATTGCCACAGTATTATTTGAACTATTTCCTTCTTCAGTCCTCCCTCTTCCTCTCTCTAACTCCTCCCCTAACCCTTTTCAACCACTCTACTGGTCTCTCTCTGCATTATTTAAAGTCCCTAATGTTTCCTGTTTTTTTTCTCTAGCTTCCACATATGAGAGAAAATATACCATCCTTGACTTTCTGAGAATGGCTGATCTCACTTAGCATAATATTTTCTAGTTCTATCCATTTTCCTGCAAATGAGATAATTTTGTTCTTCTTTATGGCAGAGTAGAATTCCATTGTTATGTACATACCACATTTTCCTAATCCATCTGTTGACCAGCACCTGGGTTGGTTCCTAAGTTGGCTACTGTATCAGTCCAGGTCTGCTACTTGAGAATCACCATCTGAATGTCTCCTGGTTTAGGTCTTTTATTTTTAAGTAACAGAACCCCCATGTCTCTGTCACTTGACAAGCGTCCAATCTGTAACCCCTAAATTACACAGCATAATTTAGCAGAGCTCAAAACAAAGCCGCTCTAGCTAAAATGGGCATCGGGATCCCCTCCCCTTGACCTCTGGGTCCTGCCTCTGGAAGCCCCCTCTCCCAGCAGGTTAGAATCCCGAAAGCTCCAGAGTGGGGCAAGTTAAACTTCTTCCACAGAAGACAGTCAAGCTTACAGAGGCAACGACTTGCCTGAATTCATCTCAGAACTTACAAATCCAATCCTCCCTCCCCACCCCCGCCTCCCTCCCTTCCTCCCTTCTTCTTCCTTTCCTCCCCTCCCTTCCTCCCTCCTTTCCTTCTTCCCTTCCCAGGGGCTTTCTACCTCTTGGGGATTAAACCCAGGGTGTTGTACCTCTTAGCTACACCCCCAGCACTTTTTATTTTGAAACAGGGTCATGCTAAGTTGCTGAGGGTCTCACTAAGTTGCCAAAGCTGGTCTTGAATCTGCAATCCTTCTGTTTCAGCCTCCCAAGTACTGGGATTACAGGCGTGAGCCACCATGCTTAGCCACACATTCTTCTCAAGACAGAGAAATCTTTGCTCCTGCAGGGCATAAAGGAAGCAAGACACAACAGAAAACAGACAGGCTGAGGAGGTCAGATGCCTGCATTCTTATCCAGAGCTCCTCTTTACAAGACAGTTATTGCAAGTCTTTTAATGGCTTTAAGCCTCAGTTTCCCTGTTGTGGACATTACAACTGCCTCACAGTGTTACTGGGAGTTAATACGTTCTTTAAACACTTCACAATTATAAATTACTACTGACTTTTATCATGATAAAAGGGAGACTTTTTGTAAATGGCCAAACAACATTTAGGGCTGAAATTGGTGAGAAAAGTAATGTAATTGAATAATATTCCATATGTATTAAAAGAAAGTATAACTATAAATAATAAATATTTCCCAATGTAGCTTATTATTGGCCCTATCAAAATTCGAGAGAGAAAGGAGACAGAGAGAGAGAGAGAGAGAGAGAGAGAGAGAGAGAGAGAGATGTAAGCAGCTCTTGAGAACTGGACACATTTAGGTGGCCTTCAGCATAGACCATTTGGGGGTGTGGTGTCTACCTGAATTCAGAAGTTGCTGGAATGTTTCTCTATAGCCATATCACACTTATGGCACATTCCTGATGGATCTGTTTTTATCTTGCAGGGAAGACACAACCATCCCAGACCAACTATTCACCTAAAGAGTCAACAAGAGAAAAGCACACCAATGGAAATTTGCCTTAGAACCTTGCATAACCACTTTGAAAACGATTTTGATATACTAGAATTTTGTAATCCATTCATCTGTTGATGGACACCTATCCTGGTTCCATAATTTGGCTATTGTGAATTGTGCTGCTATAAACATGGATATGCATGTATCACTATAACATTCTGACTTCAATTCCTTTAGAAAGATTCCAAGGAGGGGTATAGCTGGGTCATATGGTGGATCCATTCCCAATCTTCTGAGGAATCTGCACACTGATCAACATAGCAGCTGCCCTAATTTGCAATCCCAGCAACAGTTTATAAGGGTTCCTTTTCCCCCACACCCTGCCAGCATTTATTATTGTTTGCATTCTTGGTGATTCCCATTCTAATTGGAATTAGATGGAATCTCAGTGTAGTTTTGATTTGCATCTCCCTGCTTGCTAATGATGTTGGACATTTTTCATATATTTATTGGCCATTTGTATTTCTTCTTTTGAGAAGTATCTATTCAGTTCACTTGCCTGTTTTTTCGACTGAGTTTTATTTAAATGGAATTTTATTCAGCCACAAAGAAGAACCAAAGTATGTCCTTTGCAAGAAAACAAATGGAACTGGAAAATATTATGCTAATGAGATTAGCCAGTCTCAGAAAGTCAAGGGTCATATGTTTTCTCTTATATGTGGAAGCTAGAGAGAAATTGGGAAACAAAAGGGACTTTGGATAAATGAGGAGAAAGACCAGTAGAGGAGTGGAAGGGGACTTGGGGGGGGGGATTTGATGAAGGGAACAATTCAAATAATGCCATATGACGTTATCAATACTGATCTCAATAATATGAATGGGGAAGAGGGAGCAGGGTGAGGTCTGGAGGGAAACACACCAAGTGCCGTGTGCATGTGTTTCTATCACTCCGAAACTCGTTATGATGGATAATTACAATGCACCAATAAAAGTATATTAAAAAGAGAAAGACATTTTGAAATTCCAAATATAGATAAAATGAAAGAAAGCTCTGGACCTTCAATCACTCACACAGGGTTTGTAAAATTGAAGATACTTTGTTAATAATACCAGTGGCAATAATAAAGACAATTAACAATGATAAAGTTATGCAGCTTCCAGAACCCATGTGCCCACATGATCCTATTGGTTGTGATCTGCACAACAATCTGGAGAGGTCAGCATTCTGCCATCTCTTTTTCAGAGTGGGGAACCGGCCCAGGGAGATGCAGTGGTTTCGTGAAGGCCACAGCTAGAATATGGCCTGGCTGGACCTCACTGGCTTCCTTGTCATTAAATTTTCCTCATCTTTTTGTCAAGGTTCAGATTTTTTTTTTTTTTTTTGCGGTACCGGGGATTGAACCCAGGGGCGTTCTACCTCCACGCTACACCCCCGGCCCTATTTTTTTATGCTTTATTTTGAAACCGGGTCTCACGAAGTTGCGGAGGGCCTCACTACGCAGAGAGAGAGAGAGAGAGACAGACAGACAGACAGACAGAGACAGAGAGAGAGAGAGACAGGAGAGAGAGAGAGAGAGAGAGCGCTGAGGCTGGCCGCGAACCCGGATCCTCCGGTCTCTGCCTCCCAAAGTACTGGGATTACAAGCGTGCGCCACCATGCCCGGCAAGGTTCAGATTATTAATGTCCACTATAGACATCATCAGCTGCCTATAAACAGGGCTATCACAGTAGCAAGTTTTTACCAATTAAATTCCAGGATGCTTCTAGAAATAGAACTATTACTTTATCATAAAAAGAAAAAAATTAAACTTTAATAGTTATTATTATAAAGCAGAGAAAGTATAGGGAGAAAAAAGGGTGAAAGAAAAGAGAAAAACTTTAAAAGAAGAATGTGCTTCATTTTTAATGTATTTTATTTTATCATAATAATTAACAGGAAATATAAAAAGAGAAAAAGCCAGAATGAGAGAAAATTTAAGGTTGATGAGGCCAGGAAGTCACACCTGGAAAATACAGAACATAGAGCTATAGAACATATAGAACATAGGTCGTGAGTTGAATGAGTGAAGATACCAGCTTGGATCAGAACTTCCAACTAAAACAGAAGGAAAGCTCGATCAATTCCATGGTTCAAATTGCCTGAGAGGAGAAAACACGACAGTACTTTAAGGAAGCAAAGCTTACCCCAGAATAATATTCTTAATTTCTTGGGCTGGGCTTCATACAGGGAACTTTATGGTTAATAACGGATCATTTGCTATGTTACTGAGGCACTGAGCTAAAACTACATGTATCACCTCAATTCTTACTACAGTCCAATCATAATGGGAATTATTTTCCTTATTTTGCAGGTGATGAAACTATAGCTCACAGAGGCCAAATGTGACTTGGCCAAGGTCACCCACGTATTAGGTAACAGAGGTGAGATTCCCGCCTCGGTGTCCAGCTGCCTCCGAGGCTGTGCTCCAAGACGTTGCCCGATGTTTGTGGCCAATGTTTCAGCTATACCCCTATTTCAAAGCACTAGTAGATTTCATAGGCTGCTCCCTTGATGAAACTTGAGGGAATTGCTTTAAAATGTGATTCCATAAAAAAACAATTTTGCCTGGGGCAAGGGGGAGGCTGGGGCAGGTTTTTTGGTGGTCTGGTTATCCTTGCTACTTGAATAAAACTATGGACCTCTCCAGATCTCAATAAAACAGAAGGAATGTTATTTGTTTCTAACTACTCCCTCAGTTAGGAAAAAATTGAAGGCATGTGGGTGAAGCATTGTCAGCAACTTGGAACACAGCACTAATAAAGTAAAAGTCAGAGTCAATAAACCATTTCAAAATATTATTGAGTTGCAGTTGTCCATTTTCAAACTCTGTGAAAAAAAAAGTGTGCACTTTATTCCCCTTACTTTGGGTATGTGTGTGTGTGTGGGGGGGATATTTCAGGCTTACATTTATAGTACACTATGGAGAAACATAATCACTTTTCTTAAGTTGAATTTTTTCCATTATAAATGTTTCGGTGAAATTCAGTAAGACCACCCAAGGCTTCACTTAAAGGCATAGTGTCCAAATACCTCAACTGAAGCTCAGGGGGCATTGTGATGCATGGTCTCAGTGTGAAGAAGTTAGTATTGTGGTCGTATCTTTAGGTTCCCTTACGTCATGCTGAATTTTTACTGGGCAAAGGAATGAGCGCAGGCTGGGCAGAGTGTGTGTTTTGAACAGATTGCTGGGACAGGTGATCAGAGTATGCCTGTCTCTTTCCCTAACACAATCTGTCCCATGCATGACGGGCCATAGTAAGATAGTATGACTTGGGAAGGTTCTAGAATGATGGGAGAATAAGAAAAACTAACGAACCTGCTTCTACATACAGCTGGCTGTGATGAATAGCACACAAGAACATTGACATTTCAAAAAAAGTAGATAGCTGAGGAGATAGAGAGGGAAACATCTCCAGGTACAAAAGCAAAGAGAGTAAACTATAGCAGCCAGTGTCCAAGGCTTCAGCTGCCTGGAGAAGAGAGCAATGTCAGTTATTGGAACCTGGAGCTTAGATTTCAAAGTCCACTGAGAAAAGAAGATGAAGGGTTTGACCCACATGAAGCTAGAAGCTAGAATTGAGATTCCTGCTCAGAGTGGATGCCCTAAAAGGCAGCCTCCCTGATGTGACCAGTGGATTAGGGGGAAAAATATATCCACAGCACAGACTGGAGAAAAGGAATCTTGTCTCTGGATTCTGAGAACACGGAGAAGGAGCCTCCTCTCAAAATCATACTCCCAAGTTTGTGTTTCATGAATTTGGGGTCCAAAATGTATAGATCTCAGACTCTCAGAAATCATCATATACCTGATCCGGGGAGGTGCTAACCCTAGAATAGAGGCAGAAGAAAATGCAGAAATAGCCCAAAGAAGGGGGCTACTGGGATCCCCTCGGGAAATTGATGAATATAACTTCATAGCCCAAATTACAGAATATACAAGGGAACAACCCATTATATACCAAGGTCCTTTGTCATAAAAGACAGAAAGATTAGTATCTCAAAGATTGCAGGTACAAGAGCCATGTAAAAAATGTTTAAAACAAAAGTTAAGTATTAAAAAGTGTTTAAAATCTCACTAACATGTACTGAGAGGTGGGGTGGGATGCGGAAAGAAAAACACCAAGTGATGCATGCATGTATATTTGCATCACTTTTAACCTCACCTATAATGTATGATTACAATGCACTAATGAAATTACTAAAATGTTTAAAGATAGAAAATGGCCATATAAAAGAATATTATGAAATAAGAATAGCAGGCCTGAAAAAGAGCTATATAAAAAAATGTATAAGCCAGGAGTGGTGGTACATGCCTGTAATCCCAGTACTTGGGAAGCTGAGACAGGAGGATTGCAGGTTTGAGGCCAGCCTCAGAAATTTAGCGAGACTCTCAGCAGCTTAGTGAGACTGTTTCAAAATAGAAAAATAAAAAGGGCTGGGGGTGTAGCTTGGAGGCAGAATGTCCATGGGTTCAATCTCTAGTACCAAATAAATAAATAAATATAGTAATAATTTTAAAATGAGTGGAAGGCTTAAACAACAGATCAGACACGACTGAATAAAGGATCAGTAAACTGGAAGGCGGATCTGGGGGAGTTTTTCAAATCTAGTAGGAAGAAGTAGAGAAATGAAAAATATGAGCGAGGTTAAGAAACATGTAAGATAGAATAAAAACACTAGAAGAATATAGAGAAAACAATGAAAGGCAACATATGGAGAGACAATGTTTGAGAAGTTTCTAGAATTAATGAGATCTTCAGACTCAGGATGAACAGTAAGCCCTGAATAGGATGGGGGAAAAAGTCTGCATTATACACATTGTAATGAAACTGGAACCCCTGAGAGAAAGAGATGATCTTGAAAACAAATAGAGAAAAGAAAAGCCCCCCCCCAAAAAAAAGAAAAAGAAAACAACTAGAGAGAATAATCAGAACTTACAAAAGATTAGCAAGGAAAAATATTTTTATTATTATTATTTTTTTGTGGTACTGGGGATTGAACCCAGGGGCATTCTACCTCCGAGCTACACCCCCGGCCCTATTTTTTATCCTTTATTTTGAAACCAGGTCTCACTAAGTTGCAGAGGGCCTCACTAAGTAGCTGAGGCTGGCCGCGAACCCAGATCCTCCGGTCTCAGCCTCCCAAGTACTGGGATTACAAGCGTGTGCCACCATGCCTGGCTGGAAAAACACTTTTCAAAAGCTATAAAAAGGTCAGATGGTAATGGTACACTACCAACAAAATGCCACAATATATCTAGGAAAGTTTTCATTTCTAGAATAGCAATAATGAAAATATTTTCAAAGTGAGACAAAATGAGTAAAATTTATGATTCAAGGAAAGACCTAGGGAAAAGTATATTTCAGGAAGAAGGAAACTAAATTTGAGTAAGTGGAAGCCAGAAGCCAGCAACAACAATATGATGACTCAGGTCACAACCCAGGGAAAGCTTGGATTACGCTCATTCAACACTGCTCTAAAGCTGGGGTGCGGACGCCGCAGTTTTCCAGGGACAGTCTTCATTGTAGAATCCCAGACTTGCCCTAAGTTGGTGTAAATAGCTCAGGAAAGTTGATCTCATGACCCTGTCATTACCACCAGTCTCTGGCTTCCCATAGAGCCTGCATGGTCACTGGAACACCCTGCAATGCAAACAGCCAAAGGGCTGAGAGCCCCGCTCTGGGTCACACAGATCTCTCTCAGCACATACTAGTTACCAAGTCTCTTTAAGCCTCAGTTTTTACACCTTTAAAAATGGACTAATAAAACATACTTTATAAAGTTGTGCATTGCTTAACGACAGGGTCACATTCTGAGAACATCATTCTGTGAACATCAGAGCGTACTTACACAAACTTAAATTGCTATGACATCATAGGCGACATCATCCTGTAGGACCATCTGCATGGGCCCATCACTAGCTGAGAAATCATTATGTGTTAGGGTTTGGATTTGGAATGTCCCCCAAAAGTTCATGTGTTGAAAGCCTGGTCTTGAATGCAATAAGGTTCAGAGGTGGGGCGTGGCTGAAGGCAGGGCTGCTTAGTGTTTCTGTCTTTGAGGACTCTATCTGTCCCTGGCCCCCTCCTCACTCCCCCCCCACCCTCACTTCCAGCCACCATGAGTTGGACAGTTTTTCCTCCACCATGATGTTTCTGCCTTAGAGCTGGCCAACCATGGACTGAACCTCTGAAACCTTGAGCCAAAACAAGCTCTTCCTCTTCTTTTTTTAAAAAAAATTTTATTGGTGCATTGTAATCATACATCTTGATGGGTTTCAGGGTGGTAGAAGTATACATGCGTACATCGGTCAATTAACCCTCCCCCAATTCCCACCCCCTTCCCTCCTTCTTATGCTCAGCATAGTAGTTGACTTTGATAAATTTGTGTATCTACCCAAAAGAATGGAAACCAAATTACCAGACTAATGCGTGCGTTACCTATGTTTAAAGCTCTTTCTTTTCTAAGTTGTTCTTGTCAGGTATTTTTACCACAGCATTGAAAATGCTAAGACATTATGTAGCAGCACATGAGTACGTGTGTGTGAGATCCTAACACAGAAGATGGGTGTATGGTGGCGCATGCCCATAATCCCAGTACTTGAGAGGCTGAAACAGGAGGATTACAGGTTCAGCAACTTAGCTAGGCCTTCTGCAACTTAGCGAGACCCTGTTTTAAAATAAAAAATAAAATAGGACTGGGATGAAGCTCAAAGGTAGAATGCCTCTGGGTTCCATCTCCAGTATCACCAAATCAATCAATCAATCAATCCTAACACAGTACTTGTAACAAAATAAATACTCAATAAAAGAGAGCTACAATAATTATTATTAGTATTATAAGCATTAGTTAATTTTCTTAATGAAAATTACATTTACATTAATAAAAAGTTCCACAACCCTGGAGTTACTTAAAAAGAAATAAACAGAAGCTATTAACTGAAATTTGGGCGCCCTGTACTAAACACTGTACAGGTACTTCATGCCATCCCTGGCTCATGAGCACCTTCACGTGCTAGACATCTCACCAGGTGGCTGGGGGTCTCTCTGGAAGACATGATGGCCGTGCTCGATTGGGAAGATATATCCTCGTTGGTTTTGCTTTGGTAAATCTCTCTCTACAGTGATGTCTGGCCACAGGAAAAATCCAAACAGCAAAGAAAGATGACAGATCTACTGTTCCCTTTTCAACAGATAGGACACAGCCATGAAATGCAGATACATGTTACACGGGGAGATGACGGGTGGCAAAACAAAGACTGGATTACTGATGGCTCCGTGCCACAGCCAATCACTTTTATGGTTCAGTAGAAGAAACCGTTCATCGCAGCCTCTAGATATAGACACAGGTGTATTTCAAGGACAAAACCTGCAACTCACAAAACATAGGCGAGTGTCCAAGGAGAAAGCCGCTATAGAGGGGTCTATTATTTGCAGACCCTGAGCAGAACTCTGCAGCTGGAATAGTGATTTAAGTATAAATTCTGGGCCCTCAAGCCGAAATGTCCAAGAGGGTACCTTTTCCCTTTATCTACCAAATAAACTGATGTCCAAGTCAGAGTCCCCTCTGGACACCACTTTTTCCCCCAATGTTTGCACAAGTGATTTTGATTCATTTTCACAAAGCACGTACATTCTCTCTCCTCCCTCTGCTTCAATACCCCCAAATCAGGACTAAAGGGACTTTCAGGTGCCTAAAACAAAAGTCCCTACTTTGTTGTGGACACTTTCATACGGCTATCCCATGTATTTCTCCAACTCTCACACAGTATTATGCTCATGGGAACAATCAGGAAACAGCCTGAGTGGCTGTGTGACTTGCCCACCTCGCCCTGGTAGGTGGGGCCTCTCCGGGATGCCACACTCCCGTCCTATGATGGCTCTGGGTGTCATGGTGGCACAGGGTAAGAGCAACGCCTGGGTGTCAGGAGGTCTGGCTTCCTGTGATGTGGGCCTATCCCCTAACCACTTATGTCAAACTGAATAAGTCCCCAATATCTCCGGGACTAGATGGTCGCTAAGATCTTGGGCTCCTTGGTTCTAGGAGTCTCCAAGCGTTCTGGGTAAGTGTCTGGAAGGATGGACAGAAAGCTACAACCAGGGGAAGCACCTTCCTAACTCCCTGTGGAAGCCAGCACCTGTTCTGGTCTGTTCCTCCCTGGCCATGGCTGCTGCTGCTAACAACAGCAGATCGTGGCCTGGGAGACCTGGCTGTTGGAGGCATCCGAAGCCAGACTTTGCCATAGCTGTTCTGAATAAGCAGCTACAAAGCTGCTAATTGGATTCGGCAAGCTGCTGAGTCACTGCCTTGTAAGATCAAGTCGCGCTGCGCTGATGATGAGGCCCATCCTGTCAGCAGCTGAGAACATGTCTTTGTGATTAAGAAGAACAGGAGTGTGAAGACGCACTGCGGATCAGCTTTCGCAATTTATGAGGAGTAATTAAAATCTAACAGACCACAATTAGGAAGCATCCACCACAACCTTATTTTGCCATTTGTCTTTTAATTAAATACGTCTCAGCATTTAGCTCTAACTGCACAGACTCCTAAACGGGGTTGGGGCGGGGGGGGGGCGCAGACAGCCAGGCGTCCTGATGTATTGGTTATGACATCTTCTTGGAGGAGGAGAGTAGAGAGAGGAAGCTCACGTGTTTCCTGTAAATCACCGATCTCTCCCTCCTTAGGATCTTTGCACATCACAAGGGAGATATTAAGTGAGTGTGGCACTTCAGGACACCACCACTGGGGGCCAGATGTGTTCAGGGGGGCACTGAAAGGAGGAGCCAGGACAGAGCTGAATGGAGGATGTTTTTAATCATCCAGCACTGACAGGGTGATGAGTGGGAAAAATATACTACTGTGTCATGAGAAAAAACACTGAGTAGGGCACTCTGGCACAAATTGGGGTGGAGGAAATAATATTTAAATGGAAGCAATTCTGAGAGTCCCCTTTTCATGTGTACCAATGAGTTATCATGAGTGAGCAGTGACTTACTGCTTTGCAATGTCCAAGGTCAATTCACTGTGTGTGGAATCAGAGCCAGGGAACATGGGTGTGGGGAGCGAGGGTCTTTGGTGAGGGTATAGCCCAGGGGTGCCCCAGGCCAGCACAGGCATCCACCGGACCCACCCATGGAGCCAGAGTTGGGCAGAGGACAAGCATTTATTCATCTGTCTCATAATTTAGAGTTACTATCTTTGAAATGAGGACAGGCTTGAAGGCAGTTGGCATAATAGCTCATTCTTGAGCTTGCCTTTGACTCAATGAGAAAAAGCTGTCTATTGCGTGTTGGGAATTGCTTTTATTATTTCATTAACTGTCAAATGACTGGGACAGCAGCACCTGACCCTGGACTGAAAGATGCCATTTTTCTAATAAACTAATAGAGACAGAAAGTTCAAGCCTACTGGCTCAAGTCCATTCACCAGCCACTGCTGGCTTTCCTCCCTAGACTGACACACCAAAGCGGTTCAACTCCCACGATTTCCCCAAGCAGTTGACATCACTGAGGGATAGAACTTCATGGACCGTTATAATCCAAATATCATTTGTAAGATTGAGTTCGGCCCTACAATGCATGCTTCAACTCATAAGCAATGTTGTATATGGTGTTAGGATTCCAATCCAGCCCCCTGAAACCCACCTAGTGTCTTGTGTTTATGAAGTTCATCTTAGAATGGGAAAAATGAAGCAAAAAGTTATTGGTTGAGTTAATTAGGTGCCTAGCAAAGCAATATTCAAAACGATAGTGAGGAAAGATTTTTTTTGTGCGTGCATGTGTGTGTGTGTGTGTGTGTGTGTGTGTGTGTGTGTAATGGAGGTTTGAACTCAACTGCATTCTACCTCCAAGCTACACCCCCAATCCTATTTTATTTTGAATCAGAGTCTCACTAAGTTGCCGAGTGCCTCACTAAGTTGCTGAGGCTGTCCTCAAAGCTGCAATCCTCCTGTCTCAGGCTCCCAAGTACTGGGGTTACAGGCGTGCACGACCATGTCTGGCTAATAGTCATCTTCTGATATCACCTACCTTCCTTCCCAAGAAGAAATAAAAACTCACTAGGAAACTCTTTCAACTTCCTGCCATCAAACTCACAACTCTCCTGGCATTTACATCAATCCTTTTCTTTCTCTCTGCCCCTTCTCCAGCCTAACCCCACCACAGTGAGCTGCATCCCACTTCCTTCAAATTCTTGAGGACCTTGATTCCCTGGGATTCCTTTTCTCCTTGTGGCTGCAACCCTCCTCTCTCCTGGGGCTCTTCCCTTTCCTCCCATCGGTACTTAGACAAGTCTAAGTCCAGCCTATCTTAAAGCAACTTGCTCTCCACTGAGCCTCAACTCTGGGTATCATTTTTCTTTCTTCTCCTTCACATCCACGTTTCCTGGTAATGTCTACCTCACTGTCCCCACTGCCTCCCACTTTCTGGCAACTGTTAATCCTGTCTCACCAAGAGAGTCAGCAGAGGTTGCTGTCCTGTTTGTGCTGTGATTGCTAAGCAGTGTGTCTTGTGCAGGGCTGGGGCTGGGTCCCAAGAGAGGAGCACCCGGCCAGCACTCCCATGAGGGCAAGTTCAGGGCTGCTGAGAATGCCGCTCTTCTCCTTCCCTCCATATACCCCCTACACACCTTCCTTCCACTGGTTTCTGCTTAGAAGGCCCTTCTATGAGAAGATTCCCCTGCTCCCCTCTCTGTCCACTGCCCTAGCTCTACCACACCATGGGCACGCTGTGACAGTCTGCGACTTGTCTGTACTCCCTGCCCCCAGCCCGCACTCTGAGAGAGCAGGGACTATGCCTGTCTTGCTCACTGTTGTGTCCCCAGCATCCAGCACTATGCTCGGCCCATAGGAGGGTTCGATAGATGTTTGCTGACTGGCAGATGGACCGACTTCCTTGCCCAGGGGAACACCTGCAGAGAGCAAAGTCACCAGGCCCAGTACCCGTAGCCTCCCAAGAGCGGTCTGCTTGGCCAGCTGGGTCATGCTTATGTGGTGTTAAGTGGAGTCAGCACACAAATTCGGGCCCTTAGTGTTTCCTGTTCTCTCATTAACAATCACACCTTCCCCAGTGCGGGGCAGCCAGGCAGCCTGCCAACAGATGCACCTCGGTTGGGACGGAGAGGAGAAATCTCTTTATGGCTTTTTTGCTTCATAAGCTATAAAAATGGCAAAAGGAAGAAGTTTTCATGCTGAGAATGAACCTCAAAGAGTAAACAGCTTCCACTGTGGCCTTCAGCTCAGAAGGCCCCGGCCAGGGTCAGAGGCCTCTGCACTGCAGGGTCTGGCTTCTCACAGCTGGGGTTGCCTCCTCCTTCTCACAGGGGGCAGCCCCTGTCCTGAGGAGGAGCTGCCAGCAGGAGGCAGTGCAGAGGCCCCTCGCTAGCCTCCACCTTCCCAGCACCTTCCATCCAGGCTGCAGGAGGCTGAGCCACTGGGGTCTCCCTGTTTCTGGTCTTCCCTACCCTCACTGTTGCCCCCGCCCCCAATGGCTGGCATGATCTTTAGAAAAAACAAATCTGATAATGACACCCCTGCTGAAAAAGCTTAATTAGGCTCCATCACTGTTGGTATAAAGACACAGAAGTCCCTGCAGGCCTGGTCCCAGAGCAAACATCACTCTAAGCTCTCCTGCCCCTTGCCCCTGGGAGGGCCATCAACAGTTTCTTGCTGGTTCTTCAAAGCAGTCTCTCCTGCTGCTCCCCTGCCCGGGAAGGGAAGAGGAGGTGAAGAGGACTGGGGGAGCATGCCCAGCCCTCTCGGGCTCTCCTACGGACCGGCCATGTCCATTGCCACAGGAAGAAGGGGAGTGGGTTCCAGGGAAGGCGCGTTGGGGAGCCTGACTGTGGTTGTAAATTGAGCCATATTCTCTCATTTTGCCGTGTCAGTAATAAAGCTGTACTTTGATCTTCACCTGCCTGATTCCTATGTCTGCTTCTCAGTGACATCTGACCTTGGCAGAGGAAGAGGGATGCCATTTATTGGTCCCTTCAAAACATCAACACACCCAATCTGTCACTGTTTCAGGCTAACCATATGTAAATTAGAAAGCAAAGTGCCACGTGGGATCCTCGGTGCCCACAGGCAGCACTGAATTTGTACTTGCTGAATGAGTGAATGAGAAGTAATCAGGACTGGCTGATGATAGTTGAACTAATATATTTTCTGTTGTTGTTAATCTTCCAGGCTCTCTTATTTCTAGCTTTTGTTCAAAATGGGAGGTGTCATTTTCTTCTTCAGCCAGGTATGAAAAAAGGGAGGCCAAGAGGGAAGGATCTCAGGGGGAAAGGGCCAGAGCTTTGAAAGGCAGAGACTCAATCTCACAGCAGGGGTGGAGACAGGAAGATGAAGGGCAGGGGTGGGTGGGCCATAGAAGGGGTGAGGGAGGGACACAGGGAGATTTCCCAGGATGGCAGCTGAACTGGCTTGCAGGGAAGATGTTGAACATTATTTATTAGAGCCATTTCAGATAAACTCTTGATGTTAAGAAATGAAGCATATAGTATTTAAGAAAGAAATAAACTCAGAATTCGAGAAAATGGAGGCTTTGGATATAGATTTTGAAATTGACTCATCTCTAAATTTGATAATTAAAAAAGAGAGGCATCTTGGAAATCTAAAAACTGTTCTGATAACTCAACATATTTTGGCCATCGATGAGAAAGGATTATTTAGCAATGAAGAGATGGCTGGTAGGTGACTATCTGCCAATTGACTCTCAAGACCACATGTGCGATTTCAGCAAGTGACTTAACTCCTCTGAGCTTCAATGCAGGGGACACTGGTGGCAGCCATTCCACCTTTCTTCACAGTGCTACCCAGCCTCTAAGATAGCCCCTGTGACCCCTGCCACCTGGTAGTCATGCCCTGTATTAGTCGTTCCCACATGGTAACAGGGTTGCTCCCATTCACCAAAGCCACAGGCCCTAGGAAGTGTTCTTTGTAAGGAACTTTGGTTTGAAAAAACTAAGTATCCTATCACCCTACTTGGCTGGGGGTCTCTGAGTGGCAGGACCTGGATGACACGGAGGGCAGAAAGCCACTGTCTGGATTACACTCAAAGTGCACACGGACATATGACAAGCAGATAAGAACCTGTCAGTGTCAAACACATCAACTGGGTGCCATTGTTTTTGAAGACTAGTGTGAGCACACACACACATGTCACACATACTTTCAAATTTCCTCCTCCATGAACCATCTAAGAACCACCAGGCGACCGGTGCCACTGTCCTTGTTCACAAGGGCAGGCTCCAGCTGCTCCTAGCAGAAAGCCAACCTGGCTTTGGGCTGGTCTCAGCAGTGTAAAAAGCTAATTATGTGCTGGCTGCCTGGGAATGTGAGGTATCAAATAGATTAGTAATTAAAATAATGAAAGGAGTCATCTAGGCTGGAAGATATTTTTTGTCTTTTAAACTGAAGACACTAAAGAAGAGTTAACATATGAATTGGAGAGGCTGGTCCTGATTAATCCCTCTCACAGCTCCAGGAGGCCAGGTGGAGGCAGGTTTCCACATCACAGGGTTTTGGGACTCCTTTCAAAGGTGATCTATCCCCAGGGTTCTCTGACTGTCCTAATCAGGGTCACAGAGGGTTCACTTTGGTATGAAATGTGGGTCTAAAGGTCCATTGATTTATGTATCCTCTTGTTTGTAGCAAATGGACACTCTGTGCTTACTTCAAATGGACCTTTCTATTCTACTATTAAAAGAGTTAATAAAGAATCAATTACAAGAGATAGACACAAACAGAAACTGGTATTTACCTGTGTGGGTTATCCATGGAAAATAAGAAGATCATTATGGGTCAGGCAACATAGTGAAGTGTCGCTACTTAGGATGGCCTGCCACAAATGCAGCGTGCCCGGGTGAGGCCGTGGGTGGGGAGGACACCCGTGCCCTTGGCCCAGGGCTCGGAAACCACTCCAGAACTTTGGGTTTCTAGGACATCTCTTTAGAAGCCATTTTCCCGAGCGTTTGGCATCAGGGAGCCAGGACGTAGATTGCGGCTATAGCTTCCTTGCTGCCAGGCCCTAACTCAGAAAGTCAATTTGTTTTTAATGGCTATTTTCTAGGATACCATTTTGTGGGGTGTATCTATAGATGTTCATTATGGCACGAAAGGTACAGACTACGGTCTGAACACTAGCCCTTTCTCTAAAGGGTGCACATGCTACACGACAGGGAGAGATGTGCCTGGGCTGGGGAGAAGACCAGATGAGCATCGCCATTTCCTCTGCCCCCAACCTGTAATTGCCAAATCCAAACAGGTTTTGTCTGGGACATTATCTTTACAATTGCTCATTATATCGTGTATTTATGTTTTATGCACTTTTCTGCATGTGTGTTTTATTTGGCAGTAAAAAGGACTAAATGATTTAACGTGCTGCCTCCTGTGTGGTTTCCATGGCTGTGTGCCAAGCCACGGGGCTGCCCTGGAGCTCACAGCACACTGCAGGGCCCCTGAGCTCTGGCCTTCATGTGCTTGGGGCTCAAAGGCAGAGCATCCTCCAGAAAAGTGAATGCTTTCCCGAGGACACACTGGGAATGAATGGAAACCTCTGGGCAGGAGGTAGGGGTAAGAATCATACAGACATGGGTTTGTATCATAGCGCTACTAGTTACTAGCTCTGTGGAAGTTATTGAACCCTTACTGGACCCCGGGGAAGCTATTGACCCCTCCAAAGCCTCTGCTTCCTCATCTATAAAAAGAGGCTACCATAGCACCGATCTCAGAGGACTATCATAATGGCTAAGTTGCTAAAAGATTGATCAGCATCAATGCTAATATACTATTGGTTGTGGGTAACAGAATTCCCAATAATTCCAATAGTCTCAAAGAATGGAGAACTTGGTTGGATTGAATGTTTTGGGAGGACCTGGGAGGGTGGAGGATTTGTCCTATAGCAGTGACACTGGCTCAGATTTTCTGCCTCTTTTTCAGCTCTGCTCACCTGCATATAGCACCTTCATCCCCAGACTTGTATCAATATGTCTAGCTTCCCATCCACACAGGAAAGCATCCCCCTTGGGCTTCTGTCCAGAGAGTGAGGAGCTTTTCTTGAGAGTGGGAAACACTCCTCGAAGCCCTCAGATATCTCACACCTTCCCCTCACTAACCCTTGATACAATACCTTTGTTTTTTACTTCCTCCCAGGAAAGTTGCTATGGTTCAGATCTTAAATGGCCCCCAAAGTCCCATGTGTTAAAGGCTTGGTCCTGACCCCTGGCACTATTGGGAGGTTGTGGGAACTTTAAGAGGTGGGGCCTAGTGGAAGCTGTCCTGGTAATTGGGGGCATGCCTTCAAAGGGGATTGTGGGACATTGATCTCTTCTCTTTTGGTTCGGGCCATGAGTTAAACAGCTTTGTTCCACCATATACTCCACCATATACCTGTCATAATGTGATGCCTTGATATAGTCCCAAAGCAACAGGGCCAGCCAACTGTGGACTGAACGGTTTAAAACTGTGAGCCAAAATAAATGTTTCTTCTTTATAAGGTGATTATCTCAGGTCTTTTTGCTGTAGTACCAGAGAGCTGACTAACACAAGAGTGAAACAGCTAACTGTAAACTCAGTATATTTTCAATGAATATGTTTTCCAATCCTCGATGTATCTAACAACAATAATCCCCCTTATGAAGGCACCTTACCACGAAAACAATTTCAGTGTACGCATGAGCCTTCAAGAACTGCATTAGAAGGAACATGGTTTCATTCTAAGCTAGGCTTGTTACCGACAAATACTAGCATGAAATGTTCATCAGGTTATTACAATCCCTGACTTCCACCTTCTAATCATCAAGCTGTTACGTTTAGTTGCAAATAGTCAACAAAAGTAGGAGCACTGATGAAGTGCTTCTATAAATCAATACTGTGGCCTTTCAGCCCCTGTAAGAAAAGGGATATAAGGTCTTGACCTTATCTGTTGTCCTCCTGGGCTTGTGACTGATTTCCCCACAATAGGGTGGGCTGCAGCAAATTCCAGTCTTAGGGCCAAGGTGGAGTTTTGAAAGAAGGTCTCCTTGGTTTTCAACGTGGCAGTGTGAAGGATGAAAGTCACCAATTTAAAGCTGTCCCATCACAGGAAGACAAGACAAGTGACAAGCTCAAAAGTAGCTCAAATTGCCATTTAATAGATACTGGAATCCCTGAAGGACTTGCCTCAAGGTTCTCAAGAGGGCTAGAGATTATAGCTGGGAGGAATTTTCAAAACTCAAATTATGAAATAGAGCCTACATAGCAGTGAAAATTGATATTGGTATTGATCTGTTAGAGCCATATATCCTGCCCCTGTCCTATGATCCTTATACAGTAGTTCCCTCTTTATCTATTTTTGGACATTTCAGTTACCCGTAGTCAACTGAGGTCTGAAAATATTAAATAGGAAATTCCAGAAATAAGCAACTCATAAATTTAAAATAACTTTTATTACAGTATATTGTTATAATTCTTCTAGTTTGTTATTGTGCTTAATCTCTTACTTTGTCTGATTTCTTTACTTATTTGTTTATTTATTTATGGTGCTGGCGATTGAACCCAGGGGCATTCTACCTCCAAACTACACCCCCAGCCCTATTTATTTTTTATTTGGAAACATGGTCTTGCTAAGTTGCTGAGGCTGGCTTCAAACCTGCAATCCTTCTGTCTCAGCCTCCTAAGCACTGGGATTATAGGTGTGTGCCACCATGCCTGGCTACTGGGCCAGATTTATAAACTAAACTTAAGTCATTGATATGAATGTGTAGGAACAAACATAGTATGTATATGGTAGGTTTCATACTATGTGTGGTTTCAGGTGTCTGCAGAACATCTTAGAACATATTCCTTGCAGAGAGGGGGACTATTATATACACTTCCTACCCCCACCCAAATATATACACACCTGAAGGTAACTCACTGGCCATCAGTAATCACGGATTCTCTCAGAAGTATTGTGACCCCATTTCTCAGCAGGGCTGTAGACACCTGCTTCTTTTCTTCTATATCTGAGAATTCCTTTGAAGACCATGACCCCCCCTCCCCTCACCCATTTAAAGTAACTCTTATGGAATAGGAAGTTTAACTTTTTCAAACAATGTTCCCAGGTTCCTTAATTGCAAAACCCTCAAACATATTTGCAGATACTCAAAAAGCATGGGGCCAGTAGGAAACTGGTGGTGGTGAGGTCGTAGGAGGATAAAAAAAGAAAAGAAAAGAAAAAAAAAGCAACCAATCAACCAAACCAAGAAAACAAAATAGTCTTCTGGAGAAAAGAAATAAGAGGAAAGTATGTATGGGGGAAAAAAAGAATTGCACTACCAAAATCATCATTGAGGTCAGTGCTCAGAAGGTACTACATATAATGGGAATGTGTGTGTGTGTGTGTGTGTGTGTGTGTGTGTACTTAATAAAAACAATCTATCGGAATTCTTGACAATTATTATCCATCTTCTCACATTCATCCCTTGGACTTAGTTCTTTTGTACAAACTATGTTTAGAATCAAAGGGATAAGAAGTCTGGAAAGAGAAGTGACACGGGAAGAAAGTGACAAAATTTGAGATGGGAGGACAGTGCTATGATTAAATGCTAAGTTGTGGGAGGGTGAAAACCTGCATCCCAAACTGGATCAATGGGCAACGAGACACTAGCACCACCCCCCGGAGTCTACTGTAAGTGAGCATGTTGGTGACAAATACTAGGAAAGGAACTGGCAAACGTTGTAAGAGTTTCAAGGAAGCTTTGGGGAAAATGCTGGCCGCAAGGTACCTATTATCTGAGCATTCAAAGACTCAGGTCTGTCTTTCCCAAGGCCAAATCTGCACAAAAAAATTCTTTCTCAAGCAGAATAGATGGTGATTGAGGTTGAGTTCAGAATGAGACCCCTAGGAAACAGCCCAGAAGCCTGCTAAACATGGAGACACTGATAACTAGAGAGAAGATGCTCAGCAGGGCAGGCTGGGAGGCTGTCATAAGGCCCCGACTGCCAGTGTATGGCCACAGGGGTCTTAGACCCATGGCACCCACGGGAGGAAAGGTACAGTACAGGTGCTCATGATGATGTGAGCTGAGCCATGATCCTGGCGAGATGCTTCCAAGCTGCCTGGCATCCTAATTCTGTGCATAGTGAGGAAGAACCAACAAGGAGACCTGGGGACACAAACAGAACACTCAGAGCGTGGGAAGAGAGGCAATGCCAGAGCCGAAGCTGCTGTGCCATGAATGCTCACCATTACATTGCATCCGCCAGCCCCGAGTGCCACTGTACAGCGGCGCGGAGTAACTCTCTGAGCATTGTGGGCACAGCACAGAGTCAGGTGGAAGAACAAAACCTGAAAATGAGATTCTGGTATTATTAGTATTTAGCCAAACTCTTCCTCCTCAAATTTATATTGGGCTTTGATCAAAACATAGTGAAGAATTAGTGTACCATTAGAGGATGTGTGCTTAGACTGGTGGACAGCTACTTCCCTGGAGCACCCTGCTGTGGCCCCTGGGAGGACCAGCCCTGTTGAAAGTCTGATGTTCAGAGGCTAGCTGGTTATCATTTTACTTGATGCAGGAGGTGCTTGCGCATCTTCTGACTCAATTAAGGCTTCTGGTAAGCAGAACAGTGCACTGAGGGCCAAGTCTGCCAACACTTGTCTTCTCAGCATCACTGTCTAGAAAAGACAAAAACCTGGGAGGGAAACAAAACATGGATCCTAGAGGATCCAAAGTCCCTCAGAGGGCTACTCCCCTGGGCTTAGAAACTCACGAGTTGTATGCTTGACTTTCATTCCTTAGATGATATGTCATTTGCTTACTGGGAATACAGGCACATCTCCAAGAGGGGTTCTCTCTTTGCCCAGGTGGAGCACAGCAATGCCACACTCTTACAACAGGGTAAGCACGAGAACCCAGAGAACAGCATCTGGGAATGGGGGCCTTTTTAGCTCCATGTTTTAGTTAGATTTTTCATCACTGTGACCAAATTACCTGATAAGCACAACTTAGAGGAGGAAAGGTTTATTTGGCTTATGGTTTCAGAGGCTCAGTCCACAGTTGGCTGACTTCAAGGCAGAAACAGCAGGGTGGCAGGGTCATGTGAAGGAAAGCTGCTCAGCTCATGGCAGCCAGAAAGCAGACCAGAGAGAGGGAGGGACTAGGGACAGGTATAGACCAAGAGCAAACCCCCCAAGGGCTTACTTCCTCCAACAACACCCTAATTGCCTACAGTTACCACTCAGAAGTCCAAATTATTAATTAATCAAATGGATTAAGTTTCAGCTGTTACTTAAAAGCAAGGTAACTGTGAGGCAGGTGTGATGGCACATGCCTATAATCCCAGTACCTAGGAGGCTGAGGTAGGAGGATTATAGGTTCAAGGGCAGCTTCAGCAACTTAGTGAGATCCTTAGCAACTTAGCAAGACCCTATTTCAAAAATAAAACAGGGCGGGAGGTGTAGCTTGGAACCCAGGAGAATGCCCCGGGTTCAGTCCCCACGGCAGCACTGGGAGCCCTCCCACCCTCCTGGATTCAAAGCAAGGACTGTAGTAGAAGATCTAGAAGGGACATTCTTTTTGACTAACGCATCAGAAGTTGGCTGTCAGAAGTGAAGTGATCACTGTTAGTGTGTGGAACACATGCCTGTCTTGCATATGTGTCCCCTGAGCTGGTCCCAACTCCTGTGTAGGGCCTGCAGTGTTCCCAAGGGCCTGAGGACATAGTTCTTCCTCCTGAGCAATTTGTAATTTATAATAAATTACAAAATCCATTGCTTTTGTTTTAATTATAGCCTCCCTTGGGAAGAATTGGTCCAACAATAGGCCACTGTTCCTACTTTGTCAAAGTTGGAAATGGCTGAGCTGGAAGTTAGGATTCTTGCTTTTTGATACATGCAATACCTTGGGTGGATCTCAAGGGCATTTAGCTGAGTGCAAAAAGCCCATCTCCAAAGGTCACATACAGTATGATTCTATGTGCATACGATGACAATTATAGAGATGAAAACAGATGAGTGGTTGCCAGAGGCTAGGGATAGTGGAAGCTTTTGCTCGTGATGGAATGCTGCGACTTTTGACATATGTTCTAGCGAGTTAATCCCTGTTAAAGAAAAAAAAACAATTTTTTTTTTTTTTGTACTGAGGATTGAACACTCTGAGCTACACTCCCCGTCCTATTTTTTTTTTTTTAAAACAGGGTCTTGCTAAGTTGCTGAGGTTCTAAGTTGCTGAGGCTGGCCACTAACCTGCGATCCTTCTGTCTCAGCCTTCCAAGTACTGGTTGTTATAGGTATGCACCACCACGCCTGGCTCAATGTTTTGAGATAAAGCCTAGTCTTACAAGATTTTGTTTTTTATTCTAGAAAGTGAAAACAACAACAACAATGACAACAATACACAACTCTTGTGGAAGTTTTATGATTTAGGAGTCTTGAAATTTCCATTTTTTTCCCAAAAATGTAGGGTCTGTGGTAAGTATTTTGAATTTAACTGTTGGAAAGAAATCTGTGACTAGCTTCGTGACTTGTAACTAACTCTTCTTGCTGTTACCATATGGTGTTTCCTTTAATAAAAACATTTTGCAGAAATAATGATAAAAAATTACTTTAAGCTTTCATAGAAGTTAGAGGTTTCTGGCAATAAAAACACTCCTTATCATCATGCAGCTAACTTTGAATCTGGTAAACAGGAAAAAACGCTGCTCTCCTTCCCCTTTGCTTCTAAGAAATAATGGTGTGCTCCGTTTGTCATTCATCCTTGGACAGGCTCTGATCTTCTTATTCATTGACCTCCCTTTAGAGGGTAGTCATGCACATTCAGAGATCCTGTTCTATTCACAGATGTTTAGGATCCCACTTCCTTTTTACAATTTGCAATAGAACAACATATTCTATCTCTTCAGAGCCCTGGCACACTGTGTCACTTCTGATGAGTTCAGCTACTTACAACAGCAAAAAAAAAAAAAAAAAAAACCCAAAAAACAAAAACAAGACAAAGCAAAAAAATCCTGACCTGGCTTAAACACATTAAAAAATTCTGGAGGTGTGCAGACGGAGCAGCTGTTAATGTGCCAGGAGGGTTCTGGGCTCTTTCTCCTTTCCGTTCCATCATCCTTAGCAAGCATGCACACCCACTAATGGCTGCGCAGGCCCCTGAACAGCACTAAATTGATAAGACAGAAAAAGGGATACAGGGGAAAAGGTCAAAGGAGTGTGCCAGGCAAGAAGATCTCAGGAAACCTCACCTAGAAACTTCTGTTGATCCCACTGGCCAAAAACTGGGTCTCACCAGGCCAAGGATAAGTTATGGGTATGGGTTAGGTTGGCCAACCAACACCCTCAGCCATGAACACTATTCCAGAACGGGGGAGAGAGCTTGCTTGCCTTCCATGGGCTCTTGTTTCTGAAGGTCACTCTATTTCTGGCCTTCCCCGCTGCTCTTTAGGATGCCTTCGTGTGGTTTGGGGTATATGTGTGAGTTTTGGTTGTTTGGTTTTACTTTCGTGTGCGGTCACTGTGGGTCTCCCTTCAAGCTACCTCAATTGTGCTGTTGAGTCTGGTACCTGTGATATTTGATTTCATTTCCTTACTGTAATTCATAGGGCAAAGTAAAGGGAAAGTAAATTTAAATCAATGTCTTCATCCAAAAGTCTGTCATAGTGTGCAGTGAGAGGGAGGAGGGCAGAGCCTCCTGTACTAATGGGAATGGTCGGGACAGAAAAGGGATGAGGGAGATGGAATGCAATTTTTCCTACATTACAGCAGCTGAAGCAGTAAATTGGTTTGCTAGGTATTTAACCATCACTCTTAGATAACTCGCCTTTTTGGATTAAAAAAAGAAGTGTTCTAGCACCTAGGATGGTTTTAAATTTATAAAAGAGTCGAATTCATTCTGGTCTATTTAAAGATCTATAGCCATTTCTATGATAAATAACAGGGGTACATATAACTATATATAAAAAAGCTCCCTTTAGGTTAAACTGGAGATACAAGTTTCTAGCTTTTGTTTTAAATCTAATATTATCAGTTGGGCTTTTGCACTTTGATCCACAAAATTACCAGGTAGATGATTTAGTAAATGTGGACCGAGTCTTCTAAAAGTCTGTCTGCCCTGCTGGGTTGGTCGTTTTTGAGGCAACAAGTTATGAGGAGGATGAAGATGAGGAAGAGGAGGACGAGGAGGACTCTATTAGCTACAGAGATGAGAATGTCCTATCTGTAGCATCCAGGTGGCCCCAAAAGATCCCCACTCTTGGGATTCCTGGCATGTGTGGTCCCGCCACACTACACCAGGGCTGGTCTGTGTGTTCAGCAGAATACGGCAGAAGTGATGGAGTGTAATCTCCACGCCAGGCTATGGAAGGTATCACAGGCCCCTGTCTTGGATCACGGAAACCAGCTGCTGTCCTGCCCTGTGGGGAGGACATGTGGTGAGAACTGAGCTCTCCTGGCACAGCTGAGAAATGGGTCCCTCCATCCCAGCTGACATCTTGACTGCAATCTCACTAGATACCCAAGAGCCAGTGTCAACCTGCCAGGCTGCGGGCCCTCTAATGACCAACCCCAGAGACCATAAAGGTAAGTGTCTGCTGGGTTAAGCCACTCTATTTGGGGGTTAATTTATCATGCAGAAATAAATAGCTGTTACAGTGTGGATCTGGAATGTCCCCCCAAAGACTCACTTATTGAAGGCTTGGTCCCCAGCCGATCGTAGAACCTTTAGGAGTTGGGGCCTAGTTGGAGGAAGTAGGCCACTAGGGGCGAGTACTTGAAGTGTGTATCTTGTCCCTGGCCCTCTTTCTCTCTCTCTCTCTCTCTCTCTCTCTGCTTCTCAGCTGCTATGAGCTTCCACGCCCTTCTGCCATGATATTTGGCCTCACCACAGGCCCAGAGCAATGCGGCCAGCTGACCACAGATTGAAGCCTGTGAAACCATGAGCCAAAATAAGAATTTTCTCCTTTAAGTTATTTTCTTCAGGTACTTTGTCACAGTAATGAAAATCTGACTAACACTATAACTAACCTACCATCTTTCCCCCTTCCTAAATGGTTCAAGTCAGCTTTCCAGCCTTCTTGAGAATAGTTTCTTATAAGAAGACCATCAATGACTGTCAGAACACCCAACCTTCCTTGCAATTTCTGGAAAGAAAATATGAGCTCACACAGAGTACAGTGTTACATAGGGCTCAATAGGCTGTGGGTGGAGGCGCCTGGCCAGAGAGTGCGTTTGAAGGTTTAGGACATCGCTGCTGTTGCTGACAGTCACTACCAATAACAATGTTCAGAGCTTTACAATGGCTTTTCATACTTCACACTGTTCTACTACAAGCTGAGCACCCCCAATCAAAAAAGAAAACAAAACGAAAACCCCTGGAATCCAAAATGCTCCAAGATCTGACACTTTTTGAGAACTGACATGATGCCACAAATCTGATGGTTCAAGATACACAAGCTTTGTTTCATGCGCCAAATAATTAAGAATACTGTATAGAAGCTTCAGGTTATGTGTGCAAGGTATATATGAAAATAAATGACTTTCATGTTTAGACTTGGGTGGTATCCCCAAGACATCTCATTGTGTTTATGTGAACAGTCTAAAATCTGAAATAAAAATCCCAAATCTGAAAAACTTCTGATCTCAAGCATTTTAGACCAGGGATACTTAAACTGTACTAGGCAAAAGAAGAATTCCTGAGGGAAGACAGTCAGTGGTGTATAATGTGTTATTTGTTATATCTACCATGATCACTTAGGTCTAATCTTAAAACAGCTCCAAGAGGAATGGGGACCCATGAGGCTACCTAACTAGAGAGCAGGAGCGGTGGAGTTGATGGGGCCGGGCTCAGGCCCAGGGCTGTTCTAATCCAAACCCATGAGCCCTTAAGCATTGAACTTGCCATATTTTCCTTGGTCCAGTCTACCGCTTGATCTGGTAAGCTACCCACACCAAGTGTAGGATCATGGGAGAAATGTGCAAATGGCAGTTGACACAATCAGAGGATCTGGAATGGAACAATAGTTCTACTACTAACTAGCTCTGTGATCTTGAGTCAGTTACCTAACCTCTCTGAATCATTCATAGCTGGGTAGATACATAACAGTTCTTTAATAGATAGCCAGGGATAATAGAGTAAAAGTCCCTTGAGGCTAAATTGAAAATATACATTTCTAACATTTGTTTTTAAAACTAGTCACAATGCTTTCAGAATTTTAATATAATCTGCAAAATAACCAGACTGTCATAGAATAATGTAGATTGAATCTTCTAGAAGCCTGATGGTTTACTGAGTTGGTCTTTTTAGAGGCAACAACTGTGAGGAGAATTATCTATCCTTAGACAGATTTAGTATACTATGTTATAGGTAGATAGTTTCCTGTCTATCTATCTACCTACCTATCATCTATCTTTCTCTCTTATTTACAGAGGGACCCTCCAGGCTCTAATGACATGTCCTCTTTTTGGACCAGTTTCCCTGTTTAGAAGATGAGCATAATAAGATGAGCATAATATAACTCCAATCCAAAGAGTTATTATGGAGAATGACTAGATCTCAGGCCCTCTGTTTCCACAAGGTAGTTACAATATTCTCTGGCACTAAGTGCTGTGTTTTGTTCTTGGTGCTGGGGATTGAACCCATGTCCTCCTGCATGCCACACCCCCAGCCTATCACGAGCTATGTACATGGCCACTGTCATTATCAACACCATGGCTGTATTCTCTAAGGAGAGGGATTTCTAGAGGGTGGAACCCCGGGGCACAGGCTGTGAACAGCTTTGCTGTGTGTGAAGTCAGCGTCCACAGAGGCATGGCTCTCCCTGATGCCCTCCTCGCTTTATCTCAACAGTGCAAAGCAGACAAAAAGGCCCAAGGCCTGCTTCCTCTCTATATGAGAGGCTAGCTGGCCAGAGCTTCCTTTCTCAGGAGAATGAGCACTCCAGACCTTCAGACGTTCTCCAGCAGCAGGACCCCGGGGGCTGGGCTGAGACAGAAAAGGTCTTATAGGCCTCTAGGACAGGTCAGTAGCTCCAATCTGCCTTTCCAGAGTTCTAGCGAGAGTGATGCAGGACTATATTTCCCATGGCTTGTTACATATAAATATGCCACTGGAACTTGCTAAGAAGTGCTGGCCATTGCCCACAACAGGGTTTGGCAATCCCAAGTACCTTAGCTATCAATAATACAATCGAGCTCTTTTGAATCCCGTGATTGTGTCTATGACAGTGATAGTAATTATAACAGCTGGTATATATTGTGGACTTATGCACTAGACATTCATATATCAATTCATTTAATTCTTAAAATGAATGAAGCTCTTCTAATGATCAAGCTATTCTAATCCCTGTTTAATAAATGTAGAAAATAAAGCTCAGTGAGTCAGCTGACTTCATGGGGTTACATAGCAAGGAAGAAGAATGGGACCAGAGCCCAGGCTCTCTGTTTTCATAGCTAGCATCTCCCCTGCTAGAGGGGCCCGTCGCTGTATAGCTGCCATAGGCTCTCTGGCTTGAGTTCATAATTGAAGAAAAACTAGATGTGGCATACAGTATGGACTCCGTGGTCTTGCCAGCAAGCCCCTTTCTGGTCTATTGATCTTCATATGTTCTTGGGCAAAGGAGACTTAAGACTGGAGAATCAACATGACTACTAAACTCAGGACATGATAGCAGGGAGGAGGGAAAACAAAGTAGAAAAAACCCCACGTGGGTCAATTCTGTCTCTGATACACACACACACACACACACACACACACACACACACACTAAATATTTTTTGGAAAGAGTAAATGGTTTGGATGGAGAAAGAAAAAAGCCCCACATATTTTTAGAGTAAAAATTTCCTTTCTTGGGCTGTGGTTAAGGCACAGGTTAAGGAAAACGTGCTGTGTGATCTCCTGCTGAAATTTGAAATGATTCAAGACCTGCTCCACCCATGACTCACGGAACACCAATTTCCTCTGTTGAAAACCAAATCCCATTTTCACTTGTGAGTGAATATTTCATTCATCTTAGCTTTTTTGGTTTTTTTAATTACATTGCAGAAAGTGCGACTGTAATTTCCTCCCCATGTCATGATGGTGGCATTCATCAAGAGGCTTTTAATTCTACACAGTGATCGCTTCCCTTCAAAAATCTAATTTCAATCTCCGCAGAGGCAGAAGGGTAGGGGTTTTCGACCCAAGGGTTAATTATCTGCAAATAAGTTAAAATCACACAAAACCTCATCTTAGGAAAAGAGAATCCAAGGCCAACCCTTCACGTTACCTGTCTTACTGCTGGGGGTAGTGTGGAAGGTGAGGTTGGTGGGGCGCTCTGCACCTGGTGAGTTCCTCCTCTGTCCTGCTCTGGGAATAGGGTGGGGCATCTTGTTCATATCTGTGCTTTCCAGAGCCTCGCACAGTACCTGGCACCTGGGAAGAACTTGGTAATTTTGTGGAAGTGATTTAACTGATGGGAGAGAGAATAGGCTTTGAAAATTCTTGATTAAAATAAAAGTTAAATGTATGAAATGGAGCCAGGTGTGGAGGCACACGCCTATATCATAGTACTTGGGAGACTGAGGTAGGAGGATCATAGGTTTGAGGTCAGCCTTAGCAAATTAGTGAGAACCTGCTTCAGAAAAAAAAAAGACTGGGGTGTAGCTCGGAGGCAGAATGCCCCTCAATCCCTAGTACCAATATATGTATGTATATATTAATGAAATGGTCCTATTTCTGTAGAAAAAAGAGTGGGTCAATGAGGAAAGTCACTGGGGGCCATCAAGAGGCCAGGGACGGGGCTGGAGGAGTTTGGCTGGTTCCTGGGACAGGCACTTGACATGCCTGAGAATCCGGTCTCTTCCTGACACTCCCAACTGTAACACCTTCTTCTTCTCACCAAGAATATTTGCTTTTCTGTCCAACTTCTCAAATTCTCTCTCAATAAACCCAAAAGTCATTATTCACTTGTATTTTAATTATGAAGCACTTCCGAACACCACATGTATGGCCTGATCCTGGAAGTTGGTGGAAGACGAGCACTATGATGGCTGGCCATGGCTGAGGACCCACTACGCGCCAGGCATTGCAGCAAGCACCTCCCTCACCTTAGCCGCACAGGGGGCTCGCGTGAGCCACCTCTGTATGTCTGGCATGCACCTCTCATTATATGAGTGTCACCTGCTACTAGAGTTGCTGGTTGATAAAGATGTCACTTGCAGTGATTGCTCAGTCCCTCTTTGTCCCCAGCATCTGGCACGGTGGCTAGCACATGACAGGTGGAGGACAATGTTTGCTGTATTACTTAAGTGACTTTTAATCTAAGGAGGAAGGAAAGAGCATCAGAGGGTAGAGTTCAGGGTGGGGATGGAACGAGCGAGGCACAGTAGAATCCTAAGGAGTTTGGAATCCTGCCTCAGCAATGGGGTTGAAAGGACCCCACGAGAGAGCAGGAGGGGGTAGAGGGTGTGGTTGGCCAGGTCTGGACTCTACACAGAGGCTCTCCTAGTTGGACCACATGGGGGTCTGATATGGTCTGGGCTTGTGCAGTCCCTGAGGAGACCTGTGGGTTCACTGGCAAGGGAAGTCTCCCAACCTTGACTACTTGACTAAAAATGCTTAGGCCCCGAGAGGGACCAGGGGGCCTTATATTTATGTTCTTCAATTTTTTTGGTACTAGGAATTAAACCTAGTGGCATTCTACCTGAGGTACACTCCGTGCCCTTTTCATTTTTATTTTGAAACAAGATCTTGCTAAGTTGCCAAGGTTGGCCTTGAACCTGTGATCCTCCTGTCTCATCTTCTCGAGTACTCGGATTACAGTTGTGCACCACTATACCTTGCTATGTCCTTTGATTTTTAATGGGAAAGGATGTTGGAGAAGACAGACCGAGGTCAACAGCACACCCCAGCCTGAAAACTCCCTAGGCTGAGGATGGAATTGAGCTCCAAGTACAGGATATGCCCCAGCTTCTGCCTCCATGACACAATGACACTACTTATCCAGGGATGCTCAGGAGATCAAAGGGTAAGACAGAGAACAACTATTCGTTAAAAACCACACTCCTGCATGTGAAAGGTACTCAATGTAAGGGACCTGGATTTCTAATCCAGAGGGCAAGAGCCTACTGTGTGAGTGCATTAGGTGAGAGGCGCAGGGTCTGTCTGGCAAGCAGGAACATTGAGGATCTGGGGTCACACTTCCTATAAGGGCATGGATAGAACCCAGTAGAAATGAGTTTTGAGGGACAGAGTCTCTCTCTCTTGGAAAGAGGGAGCAGCTAAAAAGAAAGAGGAGGAGGGAGGGAAAGAAGCAGCAGGCAGGAAGGGGAAAGAAGGAAAGTAAGAAGGGAGTTTATCTTCCTCAGTAGCTGTGTGACATTGGCCAAATTACTTAACCTTGCTGTGCTTCTGTTTTCTCATTTTTAAATGACCAAGGGGCTGAGAGGATTAACACAGTTAATCCATGAAAAGCTTTTAGAAGAGCACTTGATACTTAATAAGCACACATAATAAAACTGGCAATTATCATTACAGATTCACAGTGATTGGAGGATGTATGGTAACTGCTAACAAGAGAAGCATTTAGTAAGAGTAAATAAGTGAAGATTTAGCTCATGTTCTCTGAAAGATTGCCAACTCCTGTATAATCTGTCTTTTGTGATGACTATTTTTGTTGCTTGAAGTAGAAGCTCTTACAAGAAGGCTTAATTCCTCTTCTGGCCATGCGCTAGGACATATTCACTGATGATAACAAGTTACTGCCCTCTGATGTATCTTTGGAAGATAAATCCCCAAACAGCCACCCAATTCTAGCTGGACAAAGCTCTCCTTGTAATTGAATGACTATTCCTTTCTACATAAGACTGGGGTGAAGTGAAGCTGTCTTCTTTCCCACCAAAATCTTCCCTCTGCCTTTTTTAATCCTTCATTCCCCCTGGTCTCACAAAGAAGCACCGAACTTCCTCCCAAGTTATCTTCCCCCAAACAGAGCCTTGGATCTCATCCTGCTTTCTCGGTAATTAACTCCTCTCTCCAATCTCCCCTCCCTCCCCCAAAAACCTTGCATTTCCCTTAAAAATATATTTATATACACTTTTTTTTGCAGTACTGGGGATTGAGCCCAGGGGTGTCCTACCTCTGAACTACACCCTCAGCCCTTTTTATTTACTTAATTTTAAATTTTGAAACAGGGTCTTGCTAAGTTGCTGAAGGTCTTGTGTTGCTGAGGCTGTCCTTGAACCTGCAATCCTTCTGTCTCAACCTCTCAAGTACTGGGATTGCAGGCATGTGCCACCAAGCCCAGCTTATTTATATATACACTTAAAGGCTAGTATCCTATGTCTTTCCTGAGCAACTTCTTGAAGTGATATATCGTACTTCTTGCCTCTACTCTTAATCCCTAAGAAATGGGGCTCCATCACCACCATTCCCTCTATGCATTTAAAAGCCTTCAGTAACTACTAAGAGCTGTTTCTCCATCTCCACCCATCCAGACTTTTCTATGGTGCAGCTGACCCCAACTTCCTCTTGATACTCTGTTCTCTTGGCCTCCCATGACACCGAGCTGTCCTGGGAATCTCAGACATCACATACTGCTTCTTTGTGGCTTGGAATCTGCTCTTGCTTCTGACCTGGTCGCCCCCTCTGCTCCCAGATACCGTCCGCCTTACCTAGATGTGGGTGCTCAAAGAGGATCTGTCGGCCCTTTGCTCTGCTCTGTATGCCCTTTGCTTTGCCTAAGAGCATGGTTCAAAGATCACCCCTACAGAGAGAAGGCCTGTGCTGACCTCTCCTCCAAGCCCAAATTTCTCAATGTCTGCTGAGCACTTCCAAACACTGCCTGTCCGTGAGGCTGACTTAACCGGCTCGGCCTCAGCTCCCTTCTCCTTACCGCCTGCTCTTTCCCCCGGTTGCATTACTCTGATCAAAACACATCATTTCTCGTGGACACTCCCATAGCCTTGGGATCATCTACTCTACTCGCTCTGGCCTCCGTATCTAAACCTTATCAGCTCACCTCAAATGTACACCTGGCCCTCTCAGTCCTCACTACACATACTTCAATTCCACCTTTCTTGACTAGCTGTCCACCTTCGCCCTCCATTTGGAATCTCTGCCATCGACCTTTCCCCTACTCCAATCCATCTTGGTCTCCAGGGAGCCCAGTCTAACCGCAGGCCCGATCCATCTTGCTCTCGGTGGGCACTGCTTCATCCTCTCCTAAAGATGAGTAAAGTGAGGCTCACATAAGTTCAATCCAAGGTCTTCGTTATGATTTGAATCTTAAATGTCCCCAAAGGCCCATATGCGAAAGGCTTGGTCCCCAGCCCCTTCCTTGTCTTTCTTTTTGCTTCCTGGCTGCTATGAGATGAACAGGTTTTCTGCACTCTACACTTCTACCATGATGCACTGCCTTACCATAGGTCCAAAGCAACAGGACTAAGAGACTTGGGAGCAGAGACTGAAAGCTCTGAAACTGTGAGTCAAAATAAATCTTTCCTCATTTTTAGTTATCTCAGGTATTTTGTCACTGTGACAGAAAGCTAACACAGTCCTACAGTATTTAAATTTGAATATGTCTAGCCCCAAAGGTACTACTGTTGTCCTATGGTTAGCTGGTTGTCTGAAGGGACAGATGGGTGGATCAATGGTAAATAGATGAATAAATGAGAAAATAATAGAATCGAATAACTAAGAATGACCCACTGTGCTATGTAGGTTGGCATATGTGTAAAACAGGCAGGCTGCATTGGCGTGATTCCTGTAGACTAGTGGTTCTTAACTGGTCTACCGGGGCACATTTGGTGGTCTGGAGGCATTTTGTCTGCAGGATAGAGGGTTGCTCCTGGCACCTAGTGGATGAAAACCAGAGATGCTGCTAAACATCCAACAATGCATGGGACAGCCCACAAAGGAATGAGCTGGTCCAACCTGCCAATTGTGCTGCAGCTGAGAAACTGCTTTAGAGGGATTCGGAAGTCACCCTTGGGAAGTAGGCAGGTGCTTGGAGGGTAAGTGAAGCAACACAGTGAATCTTTTTTTTTTCTTTTGGTACCAGGGACTGAACCCAGGGGCATTCTACCTCTGAGCTATACCTCCAGCCCTTTTTATTTTTTATTTTGAAACAGAGTTTCACTAAGGTGCTGAGGCTGGCCTTGAAAGCTGAAGCTATGATCGATAGTCCTGTTTCGGCCTCCCAAGTGCTGGGATTCCAGGCCGTGCCACCACGCCTGGCTCACAGTGAGTCATTTTACACTTGAAAACCTGTGCCTCTGAAGCCAGCAAACACAACACAAAAACAAAGCGGGGATGCCTGTGCTTAAAAAAAAATGAGGGCAACCACATTTGTGGGTAACCAATATATCCAGCCCTCAAGGGGAAAGCAAGAGAGGCTGAGAAAAACAGAACTGTGAATACAGAGGAGTCCGAACCATTATGAAGTAGCCTAACCATTCCCTAGGAGGAAAATAATGTGAGCACAAACTTCACCTTTGAAAAACAGAAATGGCCAGATGCATGCTGCCATTTCTAACAAACCCCCAGCTCCTGAGACTGTGTGTCTGCCCCTGCCGCTGCCTTGCCCCCTCCTAGGATGGTCTTCTGCAGTGTCCTCAGCCTCAACCCCTGGCGTGGGCTGCTCAGGAAGGGCTGGGGTGGTCACTGGGCCTAACTAGGCGCCACCAGAGACTGACGGGCCTCATTCATCAGCACAGACCACTCATTTCCATTGCCTAGAGAAAAAGGTGAGTGAACACGCACTCTAGTGCCAGCTGCCCAGGGCCTGGCTCTTGCCTGCAGCAAGGAAGATCAATTCTGCCTGGGACCAAGTGCCTGCTCTGCTTAAGTGCCTTTTCAGTTAAGTTGTGAACAAAGGGAATAACAGCCATCTGCAGCATGCCCACCGCAGATGCTGAAAGCCACTGGGGCCCACTGCCAGCTCCTGGGGAGTGTGGTGGTCAGGCAGGCTGCAGGACAGACCACTGTCACAAGGACACCAGCCCCTGATGGAGACAAGGGACCCTTCCCTTCCTACCTCTTTCAGTCAATAGAAGAAGAACCGGTGAGCTCCGGCAGAGCTCTGAGGGGGCACACAGCCTCAGCACAGCAAGCTCTGTAATCCCTGCAATGCAGGGTGACTGCAGGGAGGGCCAGCGCAATGACAGAGAGCAGGAAAATTTCCCAAAAAGCACAGCTCTCACTGGACAAGTACCCAACCATGGGAGGCTCCAGGCTGGGTCTGCCACTTTTAGTCCTCTAAACCAAGCCTTCAGGTCTTTCCTCCAGCTGGGTTCTTCCAAAGTATCATGAGCTGTCTGGGCGTAGTGGTGCACATCTGTAATTCCAGTACTTGGGAGGCTGAGAAAGGAGGATCTCAAGATTTGAGGCCAGCTTCAGCAACTTAGCAAGACCCTGTTTCAAAAAAAAAAAAGGGCTGAGAGTATAGGGGTATAGCTTGGAGGTTGAATGCCCCTGGGTTCAATCCTTCCCCTACTCCCCCTCCCCCCAAAAAAGCTATTGTGAGCTGTGTACACCAAGCCTTTCTTTGTGATTTAAAGCAATTCGCTGCCAGTTATAGCTATCCAGGGCACACAATGTGTTTTTCCTGTCACTTACTGCAGGCAGAGAATCATGCGAGTATGTTCTCAGCTTGCCAACAGCAAAACTCATTTTGAAGAAGGCATTCTTTCTCTAAGAGTAGAATTATTCCCTGTACTTCGTCTCCCCCTCCTCATCATGAATAAACAGTCATTTCGGCTATTGCAAACCTCACTTCAAAAATGGCAAAGCAAAAAACAAAAACATAAAACAAAACAAACAAAAAACCAATAAAGCTATAATGCTCCAAAATCCATAATTTCCCTCCAAATGTCACCGAATGAAAGCACCCGCATCCCTTCTAAGCACATTTGCAAGCCATACCAGGCCATTCCCAGCTGCTAGATTATTTTGAAATACACCCAAACTATTGGATGAGTTTGCAGGCCAGGCATAATTCCTCCATTTAAGTTTCTATGAAACTGTGACCAAAACTCCTGTCACCATTTGAAATGAACAAAGAATGCAATACTGTTGATGAAACATTAATGACCAATTTGCAAATGTTCCCAGACCCCCTCAGTTCATCTCAACGTTCATCAATGTGGCGTTCACCCATCTCTCACTTTATTCTTTCAATTATTTAGTATCCATTAAGTACCCATGGCACACTAAACTCCATCTTTCATCCCCATCACATCCCCAGTAACAGCTTCTTTCACCTGGTGGCCCTCCTAACCTCACAGGCAAATTGACCTTTGCCTTAAGACAGGAAGCTCATTTAGAAATCACTCTCTGTTGGCATTCTCTGCATAACCTATCCAAGTGCTGAGGACACAGGGCAATGAGCAGAATGTGACAGGAACCTGAGGAAGTTTCCCAGGTTGTGGCAATGCACTGGAGAGAAATGTCCCTGAAGATAAGATCCTGTGGTCACTTAATCTGTGAGATCCTCAAAATCACTACATCTGGACTTAATTGATTAACTGGAACATTTCTTAAATATGTAGTGGTTGTCCACATGTACCAAATATTGCCTCTGGGGAAGGACCAACACACAGGAGAACAGGGAAGTGTAGTGCTGAGCAGGGGGAGGACTTGGAGTCAAGCTCTCACCATACAGATGTGGGAGAATGTGCTTTCTTCAGTTACACAGGATCTTTCCTTAATAGAGAGTCCCTGGCCTGGCCGTTCCCATGGTCTAGCCACTCAGCCTCCTGCCACTACCTCTGACGTGATAACAAGTGTAAATGCTGCTGCAGCCATGGAGAAAGCAGCAGATGCCATGGAACAGGCATGAGCACCTTGTGCCAGGAGGCCAGGAGGGAGAGAAAAAGCACAGGCAGAAGAGTGGCGTCCAACCGCAGGGAGGTGGCCCAACTGGGTGACGGCTCTCTCCAGCTAAAGTAATAACGACAGCAGAACCCCCGGCCCTCATTACATAGCAGCTGCAGCAGTCACGACTGCTCGTTGAGCAGTTTCCTGGGTGCCAAGTAAAGCGGGCATTGTTACTCTGTTTTACAGAGAGAGAAAAAGAAGATGGAAAGACCTCCCATGCTCTTGGATAGGCAGAATAAATATTGTTAAAATGGCCATACTACCAAAAGCTATCGACAGATTCAATGCAATCTCTTATAAAATATCAATGTCATTTTTCACAGAGATAGAAAAAAAAAACAGTCCTAAAATTGATATGCAAGAACAAAAGACCCATAATGGCAAAAGCAATACTGAGCAATAAGAACCATGCTGGAGGCATCTCAATACCCAATTTCAAATTATACTATAGAGTTATAGTAACAAAACCAGCATGGTATTGGCACAAAAACAGACACATAGATAAATGCAATAGAATAGAAGATACAGAGGCAAATTCTTACACATATAGCCAGTTGACTTTTGACAAAGGAGCCAAAAATATACGCTGGAGAAAAGACAGCCTTCTTAACAAATGGTGCTGGAAAAACTGGATATCCATATCTAGAAGAATGACATTAGATCCCTATCTCCCACCCTGCACAAAAGTCAACTTGAGATGGATCAAAGGCTTATAAATTAGACCAGAAACTTTGCAATTACTAGAAGAAAACATAGGACCAATTCTCCAAAGTCTCTGGTGGAGACTTTCTGAATAAGAGCCCCAAAGCTCAGGAAATAAAACTAGGAATCAATAAATGGGATGACATCAAATTAAAAAGCTTCGGCACAGCAAATAATCAAGAGTCCAAAGACAGAACCTACAGAATGGAAGAAAATCTTTGCCAGCTACTCCTCTGATAGATGATTAATATCTAAAATATATAAAGAACTCAAAAAATTTTACTGCCTCAAAACAAATAACCCAGTTGAAAAATGAGCCATTGAACCAAATAGATACTTTTCAAAAGAAGAAATAAATCGGTCAATAAATATATGAAAAAATGTTCAACATCACTGGTAACCAGGGATATGTGAATCAAAACTACACTGAAATTCCATCTAACTCCAGTCAAGAATAAGCCTCAAGAACACAAACAATAATAAAATGCTGGCGAGGACAAGGGGACATAGGAATTCGCATACACGTTGGTGAGATTGTAAATTAGTACAACCACTATGGAGATCAGTATGGAGGTTCCTCAAGACTGGGAATGGTACCACCAAATGACCCAGCTATACCACTCCTTGGTATTTTTTCCAAAAAAATTAGAATTGGAATTAGAATACTATAGCAATACATGTATACCCATATACCAGCACAATTCACAATAGCCAAATTATGGAACCAACCCAGATATCTGTCAACAGTTGGATGAATAAAGAAAAGGTGTTATATCCACACACATGAATTCTACTCAGCCATAAAGAAGAACAAAATTATGTCATTTGCAGGAAAATGGATGGAACTGGAGAATATTATGCTAAGTGTGATGAGCCAGTCTCAGAAAGTCAAGGGTCATATATTTTCTCTCATATGTGGATGTTAGAGAGAAAACAGGAAACATAGGAGATTTTAGATAAATGTGGAGAGAGGCCAGTAGAATAGTGGAAGAGGCCTGAGGAGGGGAACAGTTCAAACAGTACTATGGCAATATATGAAGGTATCACTAACATGAATGGGGAGGCAGGAGGGGGAGTGGGATGGGATGTGGGAGGAAACACACCAAGAGCACCCATGTCTGTTTGTATCACATTGAGCCTCACTATGATATATAATATCAATGCACTAATAAAAGTATATAAAAACACGAGGTTCAATGAGGTCAAGTGTCTTCCCTAAGGTCACACCACTTGCACTTGGTAGAGGTACACATGGAACGTGAATTGGGCTTGTTTTAACTGTGACCATCAATGAGACAGCCTGAGGACACTACTCTTACCCATGTTCCTTGGGAAGGGTCAACCATGGAAGGGAACAGCCCACTGTCCCTGAGAGCTGGTGTAAGAGCCATTGGCTAGGAATTCCCAGTCATACAGAAGATGGTCCATTCTGGGTCTAGAGAAGGCAGAGGGGATCTCAGCTCTGCAGACCATGCGGGTCACGAACTGTTGACATCCTCTACTCACGTAACCCCCCATCTCTGCTGCAACCATGGCTGCTCCATGGTGGGGGTCTCTCAGGCACAGGGGCCTTCTTGGCATGTGTTTCCTCCTTTTTTTTTTGGTACTGGGGATTGAACCCAGGGGCATTCTACCTCCAAGCTACACCCCCAGCCCTATTTTTTATTCTTTATTTTGAAACAGGGTTTCACTAAGTTGTGGAGGGCCTTACTAAGTACCTGAGGCTGGCCGTGAACCTGTGATCCTCCTGTCTCAGCCTCCCAAGTACTGGGATTACAAGCGTGTGCCACCACACCCAGCTGTTCCCTCCTTTATTCTTTCTATTTTTTACATACTGTAAAGCAACTGCAAAAACATTGACTGAAAAATAATTAATGCGTTCACACACTTGCCACTTAGACTCAAATGTTGTCATTTGTCTGCATTTTTTTAGGGACCTTCTTCATATGAATCCATAGTTTTTATTGCTATAACTGTCATATGTATAATTTTAGGGTTTATTTCATTTAACATTGTAGCCATTTCCCCTTGCTGCTGTAGTATTCACAGTTATTGTCTTGGCGGTGGGCTCCAGTCATGGACTACGCACCTCCGGCACAGGGGCCTGCTGGTGCTTGAAATTCCTCCCCAGAGTCCACATGTGGGAAGTGCAGCTCTAAGCGTATGCATGTATCATATGTCGGGATGAAGGGCTTCCGGGATGTGATTAATCCTAAGGGAGGATTAAAAAAGTCTTAAAAAAAACAACCCAGAAGAGCAGAGCTACTATTTGTGTGAGAACATGGAGCAGGTGTCATGGTGGCAAGGTGCAACACACCGAGTCTTAAAGTCAGGCCTTGCAATGCTGGTGTGGCCTACTGTGATAGTCACTGAACTACTCAAATTCACCCACCTTCCTTCCAATTAATGTTCCTAAAATAATGATGATGACGATGATAATTACAATATAAGCTAACACTTTTGCAGTGCTTTTCCACAAGCCAGGCACAATTCCAAGAGCTTTACATGTATCAACTTGTTCTATTTTTACAAGTATGTACTATTACTACTCCTATATTCAGAAACAGGACACAGAGAGGCCAGGTAGTTCCTCCTAAGGGTAGTGGCCAAGACTTGAACCCAGGAGCCAGGCTACAGAGGCCTTGCTCAGAACTATTTAATAGGAACCATCTCAAAAACTGTCTTCAAAACCCAGATCTCATTTCCTCCCTGCTCAAAACTTTTCTCACTGCCTATTGATGATCAGATTCAGTTCTAATTCATTAGCCTGGCACTTAGGTCCCTGCAAAGCTGCCTCCAAAGCCTCTTTCTGGTTTCTTCCCACCAATCCCCTCAAGCACCTCCATTCCACCAAGGTGCAAAACACTACTTTTCTCAGTTCATAATCCGTCCTCTCTTCCATTGGCCTGGAATGTCTGTCTCCTCTATTCTGCATTATCTTAATCTAACCCGTTTTTCTGTTCTAGGGGCTTCTTCTTCCATCATTAATAATCTCTCTCTTTTCTGAACCCTGGAAACAACATTCTATGACACCTCCCCTTACACCTGTCACTGAAGTTTCCTGCAGGAAAGAAGCAGGCTCTACTGCACAGCACACAGTGAAACATAACTCCTCTTTTCGTTAGTGTCTCTTCTAATTAGTCCCTGTATCCCCCTCACTTTCTCTCCTGTCTCATATTCTTGTCTCCCTTGCTTGGAGTTCAGGCCCATCCTGCATTTCAGACTGACCCTCACAGTCTTGGGAGGAGCAGTTTGTGGAGAGCATTCTGCCTGGCTCAGCTTCCTTCTAGGGTTTGGGTTTTTAAAGGAAAGAAAAGTGGGCTGGCTGAGCATTTTTTCTCTTAGGTGCAGTTGTTACAAGTCACTCTTCCTGTCAAAACCATAAGAAACAGTATTTCTAAGTCCTGTAAGTCTGATCAGACCTTATTTGTTACTAAATCTATTCCACCTCCTGGGCTATCATGTAACCCAACAGGTGACACTGGGAAAGAGTCAGGGGCTGTCTCCGATCTACTGGCAATTGAGAAGGCCTCTGATTAGGGATAGGAAAAATTGCCTGCCTCTTTCTCAACCCCACCCAGGGCTGCACCCACTGAGGACCTGACCCCAAGGACACAGGCATGACATGTATTTTTTATCTGATATTATTCTCATTTGGAAAGGCATCTTATATTCCCTACATGATCATAAGCTTCTTAAAGACAGGTTTTACACTCTATTTTTCTTCATATCCCCCATAGTACCTTTATATTCTATTTTTCTTCAGATCCCCCATAGTGCCTTATATAATAACTGCCACTTGTTTGATTAAAAAATAAATGAATTTTTGCCAACATGGTCAATATTATAAATCCACAAAGAAATAATTAATAACAAATAATTATAAACATATTATTGATTATACTAACAAATGTAAAATATAGGTCAACATTCAAAATTCAATTGCATTTCTATAAACTGGCAATAAACAATGGAAACTGAAGTAATAAAAACACAACCATTTGCAATAGGATCAAAATTAAGTATAAATCTTAGAAAATAAATACAAGACCTATATGCTGAAAAATATGAAGGCTGATGAAACAAATCAAAAGGCCTAAATAAGTTGGAATTTATCACAGTCATGGATTGAAAGACTCAGTGTCCTGACATCAGTTCTTCCCAGACTAATGTCTGGGATATGTAGATATATAGATTCAACACAATTTCACTCAAAATCCGAACAGGAGTCTTTGTTGAAATCATTAAGCTAATTCCAAAAATTTATATGGAAAAGCAAAGGAACCAGAATGCTTAAAAAATTTTGAAAACGCACAAAGTTGGAAGGTTTGCACTACCTGATTTGAAGATTTACTATAAAGCAACAGAAATTGCTTTATAAAACTCAGTAATTGCTTGTAAAAGCCACTGTAGTGCTGCAGAAAAGGTAGACACATAGATAAAATGAACAGAACAGAAAATCCAGAAACAGATTCACAAATGTATGGTCACTTGATTTCTTTTCTTTCTTTTTTTCAGGGGAATACAAGAGGTTTATTTAGGGAAGTGGGGGTACAGTTTAAGAGATGATAAAGGGTTATGTTCCAGAGGAAGGCTCGGAAATAGTATGTTTCCGAAAGGATGGCCATGGTCAGCTGATTTCCGACGCAGGTGAAAAGGCAATTAAAGGGAGGAAGGAGAGTTTTCAACCTGGTGCTGGAATAATTGAATATTCATATCAAGAGCAAAGAAGCAAATAAACTGAAAACCCACCTCGATTCATATCTTGTATCTTATGCAAAAATTTACTTAAACTGGACTTATATGTAAAACCTATAACTATAAAAAGTCAAGAAGAAGAGCTTTGTGATCTTGGATTAGGGAAAGATTTCTCAGACAATAAGACAGAACCTATGACCCAAGGAAGAAAGAAAAAAATTGATAAATTGAGCTTCATTGAAACTAAGAACTTCTGCTCTTTAAAAAGATACTGTTAAGATAAAGAAAAGTCACAAAGTGGGTGAAAATATCTTTAAATCATATATATCATGTTGAATTTGTGTGTAGAATATATCATGAACTCTCAGCATTCAATAAGAAGAAAAAATTTTAAATGGGCAAAAGATAACACTTTATCAAAGATATACAGATGCAAAAATGCATATGAAGATAGTCAATATCATTTCATACCAGCACAATACAAGTTGAAACTATAGTAATTTACCATTCTACCTATTAGGCTAGCTGAAAATGAACAGATAAGCAAACAAAAAATCAGACAAAAACCAAGCTCTGGTGAAGAGGCTGAACAATTGAAACTCTCATACACTGATGTGGGAATGTACAGTCACTTTGTGAAACAGTGTTTTGATTTTTAAGAACATTTATCGTATGTCCCTGGCAACCCCCACCTCTGAGCATTTACCCAACTCCTGGGTATATTACCCAAGTGCAGTAAAAACTTATGCCCACACAAACACCTGCATGTGAATGCCTACAGCAGCTTTACTCACACTTGTCCAAAATTTGTGACAATCTAACTGCCCCTCAGCTGGGAAATGAATAAACAAACTGTGGTTGATTTGCACAACAGAATACTACTCAGCCGTAAAAAGGAATGAACCACCAATATACCTAATAACATAGCTGAATCTCAAAGGCCTCGTGCTAAGTGAAAGAAACCAGGCTGGAAAAGGTATCTACCATAGTATTCCACTTCTAAGACATTCTGGCAAAGGCAAAAGTATAGAGTCGGAAAATAGAGCAGTGGTTGTTATGGGTTGAGAGTAGGAGGCAGGGTTGACTAAAGGGACCTGGGGGAGGTGTGATGTGTTTTATGTCATGGATGGTGATATCATGATATACTGATTACATGCTTATGTGTTTGTCAAAACTCACAGAACGGTCTAAGGATGGCTTTCATTGTACTAAATGTACCTTAATTAAAAATGGAAAAATAATAAGGAAGTTAAAGAAAAAAATAAGTTCATTAGCAACTTGAGAAACAAGAACACTTTCTGTCTTGGGCTTGGTCCACCTGTCATTTGAGAATAATATGCTTTCTTTCAATCAGCTAAGCCCTACTTGCATCTAGCCTCAGAAGTCCTTAGAACTAGTTCCTTCTCTGTGTTGTGCATTCCACACACTGAGTTTCTCCATGTGACTCTGTCTCAAATCATCTTCCCCTTACCAGCCCTTTCAACTCTGCACTAGATTGCCCCATTCCTACCCAGGGCTGCACCTCTGGAGGCCTCCCCCGATGGGTAACTCCACGAATCACTCCTGCCTCTGAGTGGCCATTGCACTGTGAGGCTCCGCCTTCAGACACAGGGATTCTATCAGTAAGCACTTGTAGTCCCTCCTCACCTCTCCTATGTTGGTGAGGTCTGTGCTGAATAATAATATTAGCAGTGCTAAGCATTCAGAAGACACATTACTGAACGCCTACTGCTATGACTTGGCTGTGGTTGAAATGTCCCCCACAGCACCAGGCGTAGAAAGCATGATCTGCAGAGGACTGTTATTGGAGGTGGTGGAGCCTTTAGAGGTGGTGCCATGTGGGAGAAGTTAGGTCACTGGTGCTGGTGCTCTTGGAAGGTAATTCTCCTATGACGCGAGGTCTCACACAGGACTGGTATAAAAGGAGCCAGCTGGCCCTACCCAGCCCTCCGTGCTTCCAGCTGGAGATGCAATTGCTTGGTTTGCTCCTACATGCCCTCCTGCCATTGCTCTCCACACCATGGCATGGGTGATGCAGCCCAGGGCCGGCCCAGCCACAGAGCATGCATATTCCATTTGGACTTTCAGTCTCAAAAATGATGAGCTAAATATGCTTCCTTTTCTTCATAAGTATCCTGTGTCAGGTATTTCTTTTTTGTGGGGGAGAGGGACTATGGGGGTTGAACCCAGGGGTATTCTTCCTCCAAGTTACACCTTCCAGCCCTATTTTATTTTGAAACAGGGTCTTGCTAAGTTGTTGAGGGCCTAAGTTGCTGAGGCTGGCTTCGAACCTGCGATCCTCCTGTCTCAGTCTTCCACGTACTGGGATTACAGGTGTGCGCCACCATGCCTGGCTCGGGTATTTCATTATAGCAACAACTACCATGTGCCAAGTGCAGCGCAGGTACTTCTCATCGTATATGAGGGGTTCCTCCCAGCAATCCAAGAGATGAGTAGGTACTATAAATTCCTATTTTATCAGTGATGAAGTTGGGGCTTGGATGAAGGTGCTCACCTTGCCCAGGGTACCAAAGCCCTCAAGTTTAGGTCCCTGCACTGGGCTCTCCTTAGCTTCACTCTGCACAGCTGCTGGCGTGGCATCTGCCACATGTAGTTTTCAGCAAGTACCTGCTGAATCAAAGAATGTATGAATTTCATATTTTGCATTACTCCAGAGACCTGAATTGGGGTTGATCTGTGGAAATGACAGAGAGGCTGACTTCGGCTCAGTGTAAAAGCTCTTCCCAACAACAGAGTTGTTCTAAAATACCGTGGGCTGTGGAGCACGAGGGTGGGATAGAGACTGGGGAAGTGCATGTGCGGGATTCTGGGACCTCTGAAATCCTTCCACCCAGGACAGTCTGAGTCCTAGTTGGTCGCTTGGGAGAGCACCAGGTCGCAGGATGGGCTGTGCTCCTGCCAGACATGGTCACAAGAGGGCTCCCCATCCTCCCTCCTCCACTGTATCCCAAAGGACACTTGTTGGCTTATGGACCAGCCTGGGGACTCAGGACGTGCCTCCTGGACACCTGGAACTCACGGATAATCCTGAGACTCATGCTGCTACTACATTCATGACTTTCCCCTGATGACCACAAAGGGAAGCGACCACCACAGCAATGATGTTCCCATGTCACTTTCTGCATGGCTTGCTCCTGTCCCTGCTAGCTCCTCTTCATCACAGGGCCTAGAATCACTTTGTACTTCTTGAATCTGGCAAGGAGGGTGCTGGTGGCTTCCACCTCTGGCCTCTGATGGCTGACAGCCCTGTGCCAAGCCCTACTTTAGGAAAAGGGTCTCAGTTATAGAAGCAGACTACTGGGGCAGATTCTAAACCTCTGTCAGAGAGAACTGAAACCATGCAGTGTGGGGAAATGTGTAGTGGAATTGATAGCCCTTGCCTGCATGCTACCCTCTAGGGAGGCCCTTTGGTTCCCAGAACACCCCCTGCTCCAACAGGTCCCTGGGCAGTGGGCAGCCCAGTGTGGCCACTGCTCCACACTACTCTGCAGGGTGTTTCTGCTGGCCTGAGGGGATGTGTCTGTCACCAGCAGGCTCCTCAACAGAGGCTGCCTGCTGAGGTGGCTTCTAAAATTCATTTGAAGCCACCACACTTTGGCCCAAAGCCCCGAAGCCTCTTTTCAGGAAGAAAGCATAGAGCCTCCCAATTTCATTTTGGTTTTTTTTTTTTTTTTTACTGCTTGTTCTAAGAACAGTTATCTAAGATAAAAAATACTATCCTGGCCCCACCCCGTAAGCCCCTGGCCACCTCGCCGGGCCCCTTGTGCGCCGGGTACCGGACCGCCCGTGCGCGCCCCACCCCGGAAGCCCCCGGCCACCTCGCCGGGCCCCTTGTGCATCAGACTCTGCACCCGCACCAGGCTTCCGCGCCACCTTGGCAGCGTCAGCATCACCTCGGGGGCCTCTGCGCCCGCCCCAAGCCTTGCCTCACCTTGGCAGCCTCTGCTCCAGGCCTCGGCGTAAC
>PVJS01005556.1:0-30100 GCA_004027185.1 Glis glis
GTCAAGTTGACAAGGGGTGGACTTGTGATAGTTAATCTAATTTGTCAACTTGACCGGATCATGACACACCCAAGATCATGTGACTTTGGGTGTGTAACAGCAGATTAAACAGAAAGTCCTGCCCTAAATGTAGGCAGCAGGGTTCTGATAGGTGCAGGACTTAGATAAAAGAAGGAGAAAGCCGTGTAGAGGGATGCGCGACTCTTTCCAAAGAAAACGCATCTGCTCTCGTCTGCGATCGTCGGCCTCCAGCCCTTCGAACTGAAACTTCACCATCATTTCTCTGAAGAGCTTCCTTTTATTCACATCTGGGACTGGGACTGAATTAGTGGTTGCTCTGATCCAAAGACTCCAGCTCTTAGACTGCTCGACCAGCTACTGGCTCCTCTGACTCTCCACGTGCAGTTGGAACTTGGGACTACATTTTAAGCTGATCTGATAAATCCCTTTTTCCATATACTCATTCTGTGAATTCTGTTAGTCCAGTGAACCCTGGCCAATACAGGGTCCATGTTTGTTATGATTTGTATAAGGAATATCCCCTGCATAAAGCTCTTGGGCTGGCTGGAGGAGCAAGGTCACTGAAGGCATGACCTTGGGAATGGAATTCTAATTTTGTGTGTGTGTGTGTGTGTGTGTGTGTGTGTGTGTGTTACTGGGGATTGAACTCAGAGGCAGTCTACCTCTGAATTATACCCTCAGCCCAATTTTATTTTTTGTTTTTAAATAGGATCTCCCTAGGTTGCTGAGAGTTTGGCTACTTGCTGAGGCTGTCCTTGAACCTGTGATCCTCCTATCTAAGCTTCCCAGGCTCCATTCTACTGTATTTTAAAGAAAGATTTACATTTTGGAGATTAATATACCATTTCATTTCCTAAATTACAAGGAATATTCACCCTGTAATGAGTATTGGATGAGTCAATCAAGGGATAACAGACTAGCATAATCAGATTTTTGAAAGCATAATGTCAAGGATCCTAAAGACAAGAAGTTGAATAATTGCAGTTGATGCTAATGCACATAAAATAGCTTTTCTGGAATATCTGGGGGACTCACTATAAATAAAGTGATTTTTTTGATACCATGCTAATTTTACATCTAACTTATGGCTTTTGAATGCTTTACAATTATCTTCAGTGTCCTCTAGTCATCTTCTGAGGGAAAACATAATTCTCTGGAGTTCACACCACAAACGTACAACAATTTCCCTTCAATTTCTTAGCTGGATTATTGAGACTATAAAGCTAATTTGATATGACAGACTTAAATATATATGTATACACTTGAATTCAAAGGTCAATATTTAACAAATTGGGAAATAAGATCCTAATATCTTCTCTTCATGTACTGTAAACTTGTTTTTACAAAATATGACTAGTAATTGAGTAATAAAATTATTTAAGTTCTTTTACACTAATAAGCCAAAACTAATTCATAGTTTAAACCTAATATAATAGATATGGTTCCTAGGAAATAGACTCTGTGCTAAAGATTTGCATGCAAGTTTTTTTTTCTTTGTGATAGTGGGGATTGAGTCCAGGGAAATTCTACCTTTGAGCTATACCCTGCATTATTTAACTTTTGTATTTTTTTTTTTTTTGCGGTACCGGGGATTGAACCCAGGGGCGTTCTACCTCCACACTACACCCCCAGCCCTATTTTTTATCCTTTATTTTGAAACAGGGTCTCAGGAAGTTGTGGAGGGCTTCACTAGCTGAGTCTGGCAGCAAACCTGGATCCTCCGGTCTCCGCCTCCCAAGTACTGGGATTACAAGCATGCGCCACCACGCTGGGCTTAACTTTTGTATTTTGAAACAAGGTCTCACCAAGTTTCTGAGGGCCTTGCTAGGTTGCTGAGGCTGGTCACGAACCTGTGATTTTCCTGTCTCAACCTCCCAAGAACTGGGATTACAGGTGTGTGCCACCACACCCAGTTTTTTTTTCTTTTTATTTTGATAATATTTTCAAAGCACACTCACAAGGAAGTGAAGGAAGGAGAGTTGGGCAGAAGAAAAAGTTGAACTGTGCTACAGTTACAAAGTAACAGAGACTGAGTGGTAGCTATGAAGCTGGCTCCTCAAAGATGTCTGGAATTAAAACAGAAGGGTGGACTTTGTTTCCCTGCTCCTTGTGAGAGTGAAGTTCTCTGGTAAGGATTTTGCTGTGAACCATTAACTGCCAACACTCCCTGAGGTCATGGGAATAAATGTTGCAAAGCTACAAGAGGATCTGAGCCAGCCCTCACAGTGTCCCCCACGGAACAACTCTTCATCATCTATAATTGACCATCTCTCTCCTCTTCTGCCTCTCCAAGACTTGCCTCTCGACTGACCCTTCTGATGGTCGAGGTTAGTTACCAGTGGCTCATCCATGCCCTCATCCCTGAGGACTCTGAGACACAGCACTTTGTGTGTTCATGCTGCACCTGCTGCGGTGTGCAACCTGGACTTGTCTGCTATTGTTTTCATTCCTGGACAATATCGAGTGATGTCCCAGTAGATCACCCACATGCTACAAACAGTGCCTATGGGCACTATTTTATAACAGCAGTCTTATTTTCTTGATGGTCAAGATTATTCGCTCTGGCCAGAATAATTAATCTTTTTCTAGCCTGCTGGTTTCTTGGTGACCAGGTGGCAACTAGCGTTAAAGTTTAATGAGATTATTGCTATGCCCGCGGTATAAACAATCTCCCTCTGGGATTCTATATAAATATATACACTAGAGCCTAGAGTTGTGATGATGGAAAGCACATATTTACTGCATAGGGGTCAATTAAAGTAAAGCTAAGTGGATTGCCTCAACTCCTAATGTCCTGGACACATATACACACTCTCTATGGGACAGGACAGGAATTTATATTGTATAATTATTATTTAGTGTATATACTGTGTTCTGGAAGATGTCAGTCCATCCTTTTAGAATATCATTTCCAACTGAGAACCCTAGGTGTATCTTCTAAGGGTATTCTATCACTCTATCTCCTTAACGATTTTCCTGATGGTGTAATATCTGTGATAGGATGGATGTAGCCAATGGTCATACACCCAGGGTTATGTGTGCTTTGATGTAAAGTGGGTTCTCCTGGTTTGATGTGTTGTTAGACAAACTCCATACATATGAATCAAATACTCTAAGCTCTGGGAGAGTGGGTGGCTGAGATCTTGTGGATAGGACAGATAAGTTCATGATGGTAATATATGTTGACTCAAGTCAAGGAGACCTGCTGCCCCTTCCAGAGTGAAAGTTCATCAATATGATCAATTTGCCAAAAAATAATTTCTGAGTTCCTATGGAAGATAGTACTGAATTATAGTCTCAGCTTTGGACTCTGCTGGCACGCAGAATCAAATCAGGCTTGTTAAGTGGGAAGCATTATATCAGCATTTGAGAGGCTGATGGCAGAGGAAGGCTGAGGTCTACTAGCCAAGTCATTCTATTTAATTGATGAGTTATTTTTCCATAAAAAATGCAACCTCCTAGGCCTGAAGTGATACACAGAGCTTTGCATTCTGTGCCCAGGCTCATTGATTCATTTACAAGCCTAACCCAGACCTTCTTATCTTTTGTAAACTTTCTCTTTCTGGGTTTGTGAACACAATAAATCATGCCCAACTTATACTTTCCATACAGATTTTTAAATTCTAACCTCAGGCCACTTTATATTTTTTCTTACAAAGTGTATGACCAAGTGCACTTCATAATTTCTATCCATTGGGAGAATTTTACAGCATCATTGTCTTTCAGCACTAACCCTAAGGTGGGCAGTAGTTGTCCATTTATGGCTTTAGTTCACATGCCAGACTGACTCCTGTGAGCCAAGTTCAGCACTTTTCCTCTTGTGTCAGCTGGCCAAAGGGGAGTATAAAGTTCTGGGGATAAGCTGAGAGAGAGGTGTAGTAAGAGGGAGTCTTCCTTCTTGTGTTCAATTCTCCAAATATATTTTCTCAACTTAATGTACATACATTAAAGTAGCCTAAATTATATACTAATGAATATTTCAATCTTCCAATTTTGTAGCATGAGTATCCAAAGATAACTTATAATTAATGACTTAAGTGCATCACTCCATTTTAATAAATAAAGAAATATTATTGCATATTAGCTTTGATTTACTGGGAAAATGCATTCAGTGAAGGAGACTCCCTTTGATGCCTTTTAAAATAATGAAGATAATTTATAAATAACTGTAAAAATAAAGGTAATAACAGCAAGTTTTTAAACACAATTTTCATAGCTTGAATTTTCCTGAAGTTATTTACATTGGAATTTGATTTGGGGACAAATTGAAGCTTTTAAATAGGACCATCTGGTCATCTATTAGACAGTGACACACAACAGAATGGTTTCAAAATGAAAAAGAAATGAAGCAATGTTCAAAAGGAAAGGCAAAATGGTTTCAATTTTGCAAGATTTCTGAATTGACAGAAAACTGATTTAGGGACTGTACAAGTGGAGCATCACATTCTGGACATAAACCTAAAATTCATGTTTCCGCAGGAGAAGTGAAACGTGTTCTATACAGTAATTCCAAGAGGCTGAAAATAATGTAGTAAATTCTAACCATCTACCGGAAGTCCTTTAACACTATTAAAACTGGCTTTTCTTAAACTAATAAGTATGCCATAACTAATCCGATACACTAATAAACGACTAAAAAATGTTATGTCTGGGTAGGGAATGGGAATGGAGGGATTTTAATGACTTATCTAAAATCTTTTTATGGGCATATCTGTGAATTATCAGGGAAAGCAAAAGAGACAATATATAGGTTGGCTGGGGAAAAAAATGCTACCTAAGATATAATAAAAGCCCTGGACAGTCCGCTCAGTGAAGCATTAAGTGGATTAGTAACTGCTCCTGCCTATAGAATGAGAAGTTGTGTAATAAATTAAAGCAGGGTCTTGTAAACATGTTCTTATAAAAAGCATCAAACATACACAAATATAGTAACAGTAATATAATGAAACTCCATTTATCATTACTCAAGGTCAACAATGATCAAGTCTTGAGCCATCTGGTTTATCTATACCCAATTTACTTGCCTACACCCCTAATTGTGTTGAAATGAATGACAAAGTACAACTTTCCATGGCAAATGTTTCACTATGAATCTCTAAATCATAAGGAATTTTTCTAAACATAACACTACCATTATAACACCTAAAAATTAATAGTCTGAATTATCAACAAATATCCAGGGTTTGTATTTTCTGACTTTTGTAAGTATTTGTTTTTTAACTAAGATCCAAATATGATCATTAGATTACAGTTGGATGATATGTCTCTTAAGTTTGTTTGTCTATCATCTATCTATCATCTATCTATCATCTATCATCTATCTATCTATCTATCTATCTATCTATATATATATATATCTATCTATCATCTATCTATGTATCTATCTATCTATCATCTACCTATTTGTGGTACTAGAGGTTGAACCTAGAAGCATCTATCTCTGAGCTATACCCCTACCCCTATTTAATTTTTTTTATTTTGAAATAGGTTTTTACTAAGTTTCTGAGATTCTCCCTAATTTGCTGAGACTGGCCTCAAACCTGCTATTCTCCTGTCTTAGCCTTCCAAGTACAGGGATTACAGGTGTGTGCCACCACATCCAGCTCTTAAATTTATTTTAATGGCGGTTTCCCTTCCATTGCATTTTTCCTGGTAATCTTTTATTGAAAAAATCTTATAGTTAGCCCAAGATTTGCTCATGGAATCACTATGGCACACTTATTATACTATACTTCTACCTCCATATTTCCTGTAATAGGTAGTAGGACTGGATAAGATTTAGTTTTTTTGCTTGTTATTTTGCTGTTGTTTTGCAAAACTATTTCATAGTTGTTTTCATTCCCATTTTCTAGCTTTCTGGCATCTATTGTCTGTTTCCTCATCTTTTGTGCTACTATCAATCTTGTCTTTATTCTCTTCTATCATCCCTTTTCTGTGGAATTCATTTTCTACTTTCAACATTTTCTGCTCATATGTAACGTTTTACTAGGAAACAGCTTGGTGTGCTCATTACAATAATTTACCGGGCTCAAACTACTTCTAAAAGTTTCAGACATTGATAATGCCCCCCACCATGTATGTGTTGTGCCCAAAATGCTGGAGCACATCTCATTTAGTTTCTGATGACAACTTTGGGGTTTTGCAATTCTTGTGACCCTGCTTCCTCCACACGGATTCCACACAGGTCTTACAGAGGTTGGTGCTTTACCTGCACCTGCTAAGGTTTCCTGTCACTTAGTTTTGTTGTACACATCTTTTCCTAGGGTTTTGTCTTCACTCTCGTTGTTGCTCTGTGTGTTTTATATGGACATTTAGGGATAGTAAAACACTGCTGGTGCCACCACCAACTCCTCTGAATATAGCAGAAATAGCAAAATGAATATTATTAAAGTCTCAATGCAATATAGTAAATTCCAAGATACATAAATATGTTAAGAATTGGCAAAGAAAGAGATCAAATTGAAATTAGCAGCAATCAATCGTGTCTGTCTTTTAAAAGGATAGCTTCAGTCCAATAAAATGATAACTACAGAACAGTGTATAATTTTGTGTGCACACATACACATACACAATGTTGCTAGATATATGAGCAATAGCAAAAATAATATAAAAATAAAAATAACTAGCCGGGTGTGGTGGCGCATGCTTGTAATCCCAGTACTTGAGAGGCTGAGACAGGAGGATCCGAGTTCGCAGCCAGCCTCAGCTACTTAGTGAGGCCCTCCGCAACTTTAGTGAGACCCTGTTTCAAAATAAAGAATAAAAAATAGGACTGGGGGTATAGCCCGGAGGTAGAATGCCCCTGGGTTCAATCCCCAGTACTGCAAAAAAAAAATAACTAGCTTATTAGGTTTAAAAATAAAAGATATAAGTAGATCAACAACTGGCTATGATACTTAAATAGAAAAATAAATGGCAACAAAAAAGGAAAGAATAAAGTTGTTCCAGAGATTATGTATTTAAGAGTTGTTAGGGATCTAAGAGATCTAATCTAGAACTAAACCTTATGTCCAAGTGATTTTCTTAAGTTTTCCCAGTAACTTATGTTCATTTTTTAGTTTAACATTATTGTGCATTACAATCAAATGTTAAAGTATTTCATTAGTGATCCAATATAGCCAAAAGTGTCTTTACTTAACCATACCCAAAACAAAGAAATATTTATAAAATGTCACAATTAATTGCATAATTTTACACAACAACGTGGTACATTTTTGTTAATTTTGATTATTAAATACCTGTCACTTCCTAATTTACTTTTTCTTCTCTATTATTTTCAGCTGACAAATATTGGTGATCCACATGGAAGTTAAAATGATTTAATATACTGATTGGCAAATGATAGGAGCAGGGACATAAAGAATAACAGACCTTACATCTGAAGGGAAAATTATAGAAAGACATAATTTTTTTCTGACCTTCAAAACCTTTAATCATTCACAACTACTTTGCAAAATAATTCCATAAATTTTAGTTTCCAAATATATTTCCTTTCTGAAAGTCAAAAGCACGTTTTCAGTGTTCATATGCACTTTAGGGTCAATCTCCCCTCTAGGGATACTAAAAGATAGGACCTCGGTATGGGACATAACCTTAGAAATCAAATAGGTTTTCAAATATTACTGGAGGGAAAGCCTCTCTCTACAAATGAAATGGGAATGTCAGCATATCAGGTGAAAGCAGAACTGTGTTTGATGAATTTGACAGGAATAGTTAGAAATCCCAAAATCTGACCTCTCGCAGTACCTGTGGCAGGTATCAGGACCCTGCTGGAGAGGGTACTGGAGCTTCTGCAGAGTTTAATTCAACCACAGTAATGCGCTGCATAAGGACATGCAGGTCAACAACAGACCACATGCATGATGGGATATACCATGCAGCCCAGACATGTAGCAGGCTGAACCCCTGAGGTTATGTAAGTACACTCTATGATATTTGCACAAAGACAAAATCGGCTAAGGATCTATTTATCAGAACATATACTGTCATTAACAACACATTACTGTACTGAACAGTGCAGATGAGGAAGCTGAAGTTAAATTATTTCTTTAAATATAACCAGTTAATTAATAGCAGAACTGATGTTATAATTAACTTAAGTCTAACTATACTGCCACTTGCATTAGACATGATATGCTGGATTTGCATAAAAAATCTATTAAGCAATTTAATCTTTCCATTTGCTTATATAAATATGTCCTACTTTGATTACTGGTTTGGTATTAATTAAAAGATTATAAGCTAAATTATTTAAATAAACTTGTGGAGCTCACAGTTTCCAAAAGACTTTAAATAAATTTTTGTGAGTCAGAGTCTTATTGACTACTTAAAAACCATCTAACCATTCTTCTATTTTATAATTCTGAAGTATTTTATATAAACAAAGACCAACTATGTAAACTTAGAAATGTGCCTGTGACAAAACAGGAAATGCATGTGGAGAAAACAAGGAAAAAGAAATCTGTGGTACAAGTATTGTGAGTAACAACAAAAAGCTACTGAGAATGGGAAATAGTTTTAAATGATGAGGGCTATCCCTTTCATCTTTTACCTGAACTATTCATTGCTTTCTGTGGCTAAATATCACATGTTCTTTATAGCAAACACTGGGACTGTAGTATTCTCTAATTATAAACCATATTAATGTAAAGCCCAGAAAACATATTCAATATAAAACTACATCATTCACGAAAATAAAAATTTCTCAGGAAACAAAATATTTTTCATTAATTAATCTCATACTTTTTTCTCTTTTTAGGCAAATTTTTATTTTGATAAACTGAGTTGTCCTTCAAAGTAAGTGGTAAAAATATTAAATAGGATAAGTATGGAATCTGAGTAGTTGATTACTTCAAAATCATTATAATTATAATAGTAATAAAGATAATTCATATTTCTTTGGCACTTTCTTTGGAAAGGCACTGTACTAAGTACTTTATATGCATTTGTCTTCTTTCATTAGTATAAATATTCTAGAAAGTAGATATTATTATTAATATTTTGCAGATGAAGAAACTAAGGCCTATAGCCATTAAATATACTTTAGTCTGTGTGTGTGTGTGTGTGTGTGTGTGTGTGTGTGTGTGTGTGGTGCTGGGGATTGAGCCTGGAGGCATTCTACCTCCAAGCTATACCCCCAGCCCTATTTTTATTTTTATTTGGAAACAGGGTCTCACTAGGTTGATGAGAGTCTCACTACTTGCTGAGACTGTCCTCGAACCTGCAATCCTCCTGTCTCAGCCTCCCAAGTACTGGGATTACGCCACCTCACCCAGTTTATACTTTAGTCTTTATGAGCACCATAGTTAGAGAGAGAGTTGAGGCAAAAATCTAGTTCTGCCATATATGAACTTGTGAGATAAAAGTTATTATATCTTTCTCCAGTTAGGATTGCTACTCCAATGATTACTAACTTTGCAGTATTATCACTGAGATTATGTATGAATGAACTCTGCAGTACAAAGCTCTGAACATTGAAAATATTATACTGCTTACTTCTCACAGCCTATGCCCGCTTCACTTCTTCATTCCTGGAAGACTAGTGTTTACTAGGGTAACTGTCATTCTACTTTATACTGTCCCCATTTCTAGCGTCAAGAAAACTTTGATTTTTACTATTTCAGTTTTCTTTCCATGTGACTAAAATGGCAAAAAGTGCAATAATCATTATGGTAAGAATTCACCCTAAGCTACTTGTTCAGAGGTGACATTTCCAAAGTGACCTTACTTCCAAACTGAGTCCAATCTCTTGAGGAATAAGAAAAGTATGTAAGAAGTTCTACATGCAGAGAGTAACAGTCCCTGGCCATTTCTAAAAATGCAGGGGACACTGAAGCAAATTATTGTACTGTCTATTTATTTTTCTAAAATTGACATCTGAAACTCGCTGATCATTAGTGGCTAATTCAAAATGTAATCACTCTCCATAATTGGCCCATTTTTAATGGTTTTGGTGAAACCATCAGTAAAAGGTCACTCACTATCACCCCAACGGAAGGAGCTTAACATCTCTTTCCCTGAAGTAAGATTATTCTCCCCATTAACCTTTTAAATACAATTACATGAGTTTATTAAAAGGAAAAATCCATTTGTTAAAACTCAAGAGAATTTTTGTGACATATGACTTGTCATTTTAGAACATATTAATCTCACTCATCTTATATCACAATCAACCCAAAACCAACTTAGGAAGTTCATCTAATGAGCCATAGGAAGCACAGAGCAAAGGCTTATTATCACCACATGATAAGTTTGGTGATTTTTTAGAATGTCAGTAAACTGATATCAAATTAGTTTGTTTTTTCTAAACTCATTTATTATTATCAGCAAAGATAATAGTAATTTTGAATATTGGCCTATCAAATACAAGACTCATTTGACTCAAAATCAACCATTATTGAATAATTCAATGTAGTAGTATAAATTTGCTGATTACTTCTTGCAAATCACCTAGATATTTATATGAATTAAATTTTTGATGGTAAAATTAAATTAACAAATTTGTCTCAGTGATGATATACTTATGTAGTGAGTCTTAGGGGCATGGAATAACATTAAAATGTTAATTTTTTAAAGTAGTACAGTTTCATTCATTCAAATTCAATTGATTCAGCTTCTTTTATAGTGAGTATTCTGTTTCCAATTTTTTAAGACACAATTTATTTTTTAATTAATTTATTTTTGTGGTACTGGGTATTGAACCCAGGGGCATTCTACCTCTGAGCTACACCTCCAGCCCTATTTTATTTTTTATTTTGAAACACAGTCTCACTAAGTTGTGGAGGGCCTCACTAAGTAGCTGAGGCTGACCGCGAACCTGTGATCCTTCTGTCTCGGCCTCCCAAATACTGTGATTACAAGCATGTGCCACCATGCCCGGCTAACCACAATTTATAGTTTTTAAAACAAGTTCCCATTTTCTAGACATCTTGCTACTTCCATATTAATGAGCCAATATTTTCCCCACCCCAAATATTTTCATATGTAAGCTGCATACCATCTCTCCTCTCAAAAAGGAGAAGTCCGATTTTTCTCTAACTGGTGGAATCTTCAGTATTCCCCAAAGACATTTTAAATACAGTATACAAATAATATAGCACTATAGCAAACTACTGGAATTAAGATCAAGAATACTTATACATATAAATGAATAACTATTATTTTATTCCTTGTCAGAGTGTCCATTAGGAGAGTTACAAATTGTATGGATTAAAAAAGAAAACCAATGGATTCCTTTCCTGGAGAAATGTCTTAACTTTTCCCCCTTCACCTTGGGAGTGATTACACATTTTAAAGCTTTGGACATATATTTAACAAATTCTGATTTAGGCCCTACTATATGCCAACACACTTCTAGAAATCTACTAGGGAATATAGGTAAACTTACACTCTAGAGGGGGGAGAAAGAAAATATTAAAGTAAACAAATGAGCAGGACAATTTTAAATGACACAAAACTCTAGAGAAATAAAAGTATAAAATAATGTGCTGGATGTTTATAGCTATGGTGCAGTCATGGAAGTAGGGTCAATTTTATTGGTGCACTGTAATTATATATCACAGTGAGGCTCAAAGTCATACAAACAAATAAGCACACAGGTCTTGGTGTGTTTCCCTTCAGGTGACACCCCACTACCCACCCCTCTGGCACATAATTGTGAGATTGGTAATTACACCTCTATGCATAGGCATGGCATAGTTTGAATGGTTTCTTTCATTAGTTCTTCCTTTTCCCCTCCCCCCTACTTCCACTATTCTACTGGTCTATCTCCTCAATTATCTAAAGTTTCTTTTGTTTCCCATTTTCTCTTTAGCTTCCACATATGAGAGAAAACATTCGACCCTTAACTTTCTGAGACTGGCTGATCTAACTTAGCATAATATTCTCTAGTTCCTTCTATTTTCCTGCAAATAACATAATTTTGTTGTTCTTGATGGCTGAGTAAAATTCCACTGTGTGTGTATGTATATACGTATATACATATTTCCACCTTCTTAAAAGGATGTACTCTCTAGTTCCAAGACTGGAAAAGAACTAACAGAACGGGGGCCACAGGACTTATACCTGGCCTCTGGCATCCAAGAAATAAATCAACCCTGAATGGATACTCTAGTTTGTTTTTGTTTTTTATTCATAAACTATGACACAGATATTTAATACTACTCAGGTGCAAAGTACTATTATACATGTTTTCTTATCAGCCACTTACCAGCTACAGGACTAGGTTAAGAAATCACAAACTAAATTGTTCATAGACTAATACATTCAGTAAAAACTTGTTGAACTTGATGTACTTGTCTAGTATTAACAGGATTTTAAAATTAAACTACGCTGCCTGTTGCTATACTAAAAACAACAAAAAATGAAAACAAAACAAAACCCACTGCATTTGACAGTCTTTACTTTGACATGTAATAAAGTTGAATTTCAGACTGATCACCCCCTTGCCTTTCCTCTTCCGGATTTGTCACCACTCATCCCTTTCATTTGTGTTACCCTGGCTATGTTACGCACCTTGCCAATGCTCACAGACTTGTTCTCAAATGCTTGCTTCAGTCCAGAGAACAGGTATCATCATTGGTTACTTAAACAGAACCCTCTGTAAAGGGCCATTATGATAATTTTTTAAGTGGAAAGTTTTCTAGCATGCTAAATACTTTCAAAATGAAAACATAATATTTATAAAAACAGATCAAAAGTGCTTCAGGAAAATTATTATAGGGTAGTGAGTCAATAAATAATGAAAGCCTATTTCAGGAATACGGTACCTTTCAGCCAAAGTGCTTTATGTATGGAGATAGCTTCAATCATTCTCTCCAAAGTAGAATACACTTCATATCACAGCATTTATCATAGAAAAAATAAAATGACTCTACCTTACTTAAAACACAAAGAGTGCGTAAGATGACAAATTGTGATCCGTAAAATGCATCTTGTTTAGGATAGCTATTCCCAAGCCAAAAATTTCATGAAAATTAATTCCATCCTCAAATCAATTCTGAGAAAGTAAGTCCAAAGGGTACAGTCAGTAAAACCGGAAGTCATAAGGACAGATAAAAATGGACATAAATTAGAGGCAATATTCAGCACATTGACCTACACATTTTGTTGTCAAAAGCTTTTGTGAATCCAAAGCAGCTAAGGTTTTAACTTGGAAGAGCAAAAACCAGTAAACAAACCAAGCAACAAGAAATGTAATCTCTATGTCTTCCATGACCCTAAAGTCCAAATTAAACAAATAAATGCATACTAAACTATTAAAAACTCTCTTTCAATATCATAAAAATCAAGTCAAACAGTGGGTTTGGTTCCATCTGATATTTCATAATCAATAATCAAATAATTTGATTATTTCATAATCAAATGAAATATCATTTCATAAAAAAGACCAGGTGTGGTGGTATATACCTGTAAGCCTAACTACTCAGGAGGCTGAGGCAGTAGGACTGCAGGCCAGGGTACTGGTAACTTAGCTAGACTTGTTTCAAAATAAAAAATATAAGGGCTATGGGTATAGTTCAGTGGTAGAACCCCACTGGGTTTAATCCCCAGTACCACACATACACACAAAAATAAGTAATTATTAATTGATTTTAGGCTATGTGATTCTTTTTAAAAATATACTTTCATTGGTGTATTTTAATTATACATCGTGATGAGGTTCAGAGTGATAGGAACATACATACACACTTGGTATGTTTCCCATGTGGTTCTTTTAAAGGATCACTGGAAAGCAAGGAAAAGAAGAAAACAAGATTAAGAGGAGAGAGATTAAAGTTATTCCTGAGATGTCTGGAAAAATTATCAAAATTATGTGTTTATTTTTAATGGGGTACTAAAAGAAAAAAAGCTGGCAATATGTGATTTTGCTACATAAAACTCTAATAAACCTGGTCAATGAATGAAGGCAACTCAGTATTGTGGAATGAGACTGTCCTTTGGGGTTTCCCAATTAAATTTAAATATGACAAACTGTGGGCCTTGGTTTTTGCAATAGTAAAATGGGAGTAATATTACTGGTGATAACATGAAACTAATTAACTGATATTTATTATCTTTGTAAACCTTCTAAAATTTGTTTCTTTCTGACCTGAAAATGGAATCCTTACTTTCACTTGTGGCCAGTGTTGGCATGTTGTCATATACAAAAAATAAACAACTCCTACATGATCTTCTCAAATCAAACGTATATATGAGCAGGGAGGTCTTTCCTGAAGGATTCCTAGCAACAGTAGAGGAAAGTTTAAGAAAAACATTGCATGCATCTCCCCTAAACACACTTGACACATCTCTTTCCAAAGTTCCATTACTCATAGCAGGAGTTCAAATTTCCCCTCTATAAATCTGGCAGTCTCAAACTCTTTCACTCAAGTTTCACTCCCCCTTTTTCCTATATGATGACAATTTGATTCTATCTGTCCTTTTATTTCTTCATATCCCCTAATGGCCTTTCCCTGGGTCACCAAATGCACCAGGAGCTGATAAACAGAAGCTATGTTTTTTAGAAGGCAAAGAAAAAAAGGAATCTTGCCAGACGCCAACACTTTATTTACGTCATCATGTCTAATTACCAAGTTCTATTACAACTATGATGAAAAAAAAGTAAATATGACTCAGGTTAACTAGGGTCTCAATTTTTATTTACAATATAAATAACGCTCACTCATGTTTAGTTTATAGTTCATTGTTTACACAGCACAAGGGGGGGATGGTGGGGGTGGGAAAGGGGAAGACTATGTGTTGGAGAACTGGGACCGTAATTCTGAACAAATTGATCCTAACATGCTAACCTTAGACACATGTCTGAGAGCTTACAGGGCTTAATTTGCTTTCAAGGCAAAATTTGGATTGGTTAAAAGATCTTTTCAGACATACTCCCCTATTGTGTGTCTTATCCAAACTCAGGAGAGTCTGGGCTATGTTCCAGGACTTCATGATGACCAACTGCCAGCAACTGCCACCCCGACCTCCCATGCGGGTCCTTCCTTAGTATTCAGAACAGAGACATGGAAGAACATAACATAAAAACTCTTCCCCCTGCTAAATGCAACAGCCTTGTCCAACCCTGCATTGGGTTCCACTTTTCCCTTATTTTGCTATAATTTTTATATTGTGACCTTTGGATTCTCTAGTTTGGTTGTTGTTGTTGTTGTTCTACATCTATAATAATAACCCTTACTCATGTCATCAACAGTCTCAGTAAATGAGCAGCACAAGCTTTGTTCCTTAGAAGATGGGAAAAATGGGCAGGATTAAAAATTGCATGAGCCACAAATCCCCTAGTTTAGGATTTATCCATGAGTGTTTCTGCCTCAAAGCCACCAAGGAAACTTGAAAAATTCAGATTCTGGTCTTCAAAGTTGACTGCATTGAATATTTAATATTAAAAAAGTAGCATTTGGTCTTACAGCACTGAGAACCACTGCTTTAAATAAAATGAATAGTTGAGCACATAACAGGTTTTAGAGTACTTCCGAGTAAGAAAAAAGTCTACTTCGAGGACCAAAAATGAACTCATTGAAATTAGGATGATAAGAAGTGATACTGGCTTTGAATACCTTCAAAGAAGTAGGTTCAGTGCAATAAATTAAATAATCAATTATATAATATGTGTTCTGTTCTCATTTGTATCACTGAAATTATCTTATGACAATTCTGATTCATTTTCTTATGTCTTATCCTTTAGTTCCTGGAGACAGGTTGAGAATAAAATTATCTCTTGGGTAACTTTAAAAAAAAATCTCTGTACTTGAACTTCTTCTGATAGACCTAATTTTCTAACCCATTACTCTTCTATAAACCCTGAATGTCCAAAATTCAAGCAAGTAGAAGAGAAATGTTTAAAATTCAGATTAGGACTTTATTTCATCTCTTTTATTATAAAGTCCTTCCATCTCTACTAGTATCATAATTCAAATAAACGATATATACTTGAACATTCTTTCTTTATTTCTCCTTGTCTATAAAAATGTTCAGCAATATGCTATGCTCTTGTAGCCAATGTCAAACACAGTTATGCCAGCTGGCTCCTTTTATTAAATACTACTCAAGAAAAGGGAAAATCTAAATAAATTCTATTCCCATCTACATGTACTTGAATGTTTTATAAAGTGTTTAAAGAGTGTCATTCACTTTCATTTCCTGATGATAGTCAAATGCTTTGTATAAAATAACAACCTGGAAAAATTAACTTTCACTGCTTCAGAACTTAGAGCAAGTTGGTGTGCATATATTTTCTCAATTTCCTCCAAGGAAAACAGTTGTTGTTAGTGGTGTTTTTACTACGACTCGGTAATGGATTCAATACCAATGATTTTTAGACCAACCAAATCCTGGATGTATTTTAGTTTTATCACTAATCTTTTTTATTCACCAGACCTCCACAGTTCCTGAGTATTTCGTGGTACCTTGAAATTATTGACTCCCAGTACTTACCACCTGCTCACACCTTTTTTCCTGAACTACAAACTAGTATGTTTACCAGGTATATCTACCTGTATATTAAAACCTTAAAGTTGAATAAGAAGTCATCCTTGACTATTCTCTCAACCTCAACTCCCTTCTCCACTCAACCATAAAGCAGTCCTTTCATCTTAAAGTAAAAACAAAAAAGAAATAGAACTTCAGCACTGCTTTCTTTATCCCCATTTCTGCTTTATTAATCTTTATATCAGTACCTCAAATTTTCTTTAAGCTACTGAAATAGCCTTTTTCTTATTTGAATCATTTATCTTCTTCTAACATTCAAATCTGACTATATCATTCATATTGGTATTTCTTCAGTGATTCTCACTGCTAAATAAAGGATAAAATTAACAATCTAAATAATAAAACTTCATTTTCACCACCTATGAGCTCCTTTGGATTCTTACCTAGTGGGACAGTGTCAGCATCTATCCAGCTCCTCACACTCAGCACTCTAGCAGTGCTGACATACTTGAAGCTACCACAATACTCCTGGCTTCCTCATGTCCCGATGCTTTATGTATTTTTCCCTACATTTTCTATCTCATTCCACATTCTGCATTGACATCACAAACTGACTCTAGGTACTTCAAACAGAAAAAAATTTAAAAGCAAATATAGTAGCAGAGAAAATCACTGAGAAGTTACAATATTCAAATTTTTTAAAAATGTAGGGACAAAAGAAGATGAAACCAGAGGTTGCAGGTTAGGTCTACCTTCATAGACCAAGGATGTGTCCACTGGTCCTGCTACCATGGAAACTGGATGAAGGCTGCACTGCTATTGTTACTTCAGGCCCAGGGGTCAGGAGCAGATGGTCAAGCCTAGGAGTCTGGCTTACATTCTGTTTGCCAGAGAGATCAGGAAAGTGAATCTTTCTAGGATTCTTTGCTTCTATCTCAGAAAGTAGAAAATTACCAATACTAAACATATTCCAATGCTTAAGAGTAAAGCAAACAAAAGAAACTACATTGTGTTAGTTCCCTATTGCTGGTGTAACAAATCCCCATAGATATAGGGGCTGAAAATAACATGAATGTGTGATCCTATAATTTCTGGAGGTCAAAGTGCAGAGTGAATTTTATTGTGCAAACACCAAGGTGACATCAGGGCTATGTTCCTTCTGGAGGCTCTAAGAAAGAACATATTTCTTTCCCTTCTCTGATTTCTAGAAGTTGCTGGCATTCCTTGGATTCTGGCTCCAAACGACTCAAACTCCTGCTTTTGTCATCATGTCTACTTCTTTGACTCTGCCTTCTTCTTCCACTTAGAAAGACTGGGTAATAAGAGTGATCTTCTCATCTCAAAACCCTGAACATCACACCCTGATGTGTGTGAACCCTCAAATCTTCTAAATCCTTTTTACTATGGAGAGTAACATCTTCATAAAGTACGGGGTGAGGATGCAGAACTTTTATAGTTCCACCTACCATAAACAAAAATCAAAAGAAATGTTTCCTCCTCCAGGAAGCCTTTCAGGAAGTTTGATTCCCTTAAGCACACTACTACATCTTGATAATAGGCTCACATATTTTGTCTATCTCTCTTGCTGGTACATGTTCTGATTATCCAATATGTTCTGCTAAATTGTGAGTGCCAGGAGGTGCCATCTGAACCTCTGGACCTCCAGTGATGATCACAGAACATGACACTTAGTAGACATTAAAATCATCCCTAGTACAAAAATAAATGTGGAAGCTAGGGAGTAATCTGAATACAAGAGAGACTTTAGATAGAGGAGGAGAAACCCCAGCAGATCAATGGAGAGGGTCTAGGGGATGGGTGGGGGCAGGAGACACTTCCATTGACATCATGTACATATGTGAAATTACCAATGCCAATCTCAATATCATATATGGGGAAAGGGGTAAACAGGGAGGGAGCGGGGTGGGGGGAGCTCACCAAGTGCTATGTGCATCTATGTCCATATCACGCTCAACTACATTTTGATATGAGACTGCAATGTACCAATAAAAGTATATAAATAGTCTAATTGAAAAAGTGTTAAACACAATTGAGATTAAAATAGCAGTATTTGTAAATTGAAACTTTTCCAATGTTTGCTGATTGAGATGTGTCTACCTCTATTTGGTTTCCAGAGAGTGGTATCATGACAGAAAGAGATAAGAACATTAGTAACATTAGTCTGCTCTACAACTAGACATTTTCAATACTAACAAATTCAGTCATATAGTCTCCCTCCATGGGGATAACCAAGAATGTATTCTCATTTATTTTTTCCTATAGCCATCAAAATTTTTACTGTATCTATTGTAATAAAACATCACATGAAATTATCTCATTTTACATCTTTGGGAAATGGAGAATAATCTGAAAACTATGTACTATTAGAAGTCTGAAATCTATCATTCTAGAAATGAATGTTTTCTTATAACTATATTTATTTATAGAGATGTTTTTTAAAAAAGAATTTGATCATGACATTAAGCTATGATGTTAACATATGACAATCAGATTTCAAAATGTGCTTTTAGGTATTTTTTCCCAATTTTAGGAAAATATCTTATTTGTGTATTATTGAAAACAGAGAAAAGTAAATACAATATCCTTACAGATTGTTCTAAGTAAGGCTGATCGCATTCAGGTAGGTTAACAATATTGATATTATAATAATCTCAATATTTATTAATACATATCTGAATATCTGGCATATAGTTTGCTATGACACAAGTGGCAGTTTTTCAATAGGTTTGTAGGATTTATTAGGTCTGTAGCATGTGGCACAGGCTGTAGTATAATTGGGAGATTGGCTCACACTTGATCGATACTGTGAAAAGCAGAGGGAGCCTGGATAATTTACTGCTAACTGGAAGTGATTTTCTGAGCATGTAACTCATCAGCAGCATCAGTGGGAAATAACAGGCATTAAGGGCTGCAGAGCTTGGTACCTACTGTCATATTTCAATAATGGGATTGGATTTTATAGTTGAGTCTTGCCTCACCATTTCCCTCCTTTGCCAGCCATAAAATGAAAGTAGTGCCATTCTCATTAGATGTTTCTAGGAGAAAACTACAGAGTGAGTCACAACACGAGGCAAATGGAGCCGTTTTTAATAACCCAGCTCCTCCTTGTCATTCGGTGCAAACAGTCCATGGATTATAATTACCTAGTAGGTCAGCAAACATTGTACTTCTACAAATAGAAATTCAAAACAAAGCTAATAGATGCTAATGACAGTGACAAAAGAAAGTGCAATATAATTATTTTAACAATAATGGAATAAATTTAATAACCATTAATTTTGAGAGATAAAAGCATATGCAAAAGTCATTTTATTTTGTCTTTGTGTTAATAATTTATTCCCTAAACTCAGTGAGCTAACAAAAAGAAACTTAGGCTATGCTAATTAGAAACATGACTCTTCTATAAACAGAATACTGTTTTTGAAATTTCTAAATTTAGAAGTTAAATTCTTTAGCAATTATATTATTGCTTGGAAGGAAATTAAATTTTTTCCATTACCTTGATATCATTCATAAAACTGAGATGTTTTCCCTTTCTTTTATCTCTTTCCATGTAATTTTATTATTATTATAATTTTTTTTTTTTTGCAAAACTGAGGATCGAACCCAGGGGCATTCTACCTCTGAGCTACACCCCCAGTCCTATTTTTATTTCTTTATTTTGAAACAGGGTCTCACTAGGTTGTGGAGGGCCTCACTAAGTAGCTGAGGCTGGCCACGAACCCGGATCCTTCGGTCTCAGCCTCCCAAGTACTGGGATTACCAGCGTGCGCCACCACGCCCGGCTTCCATGTTATTTTAAATGTGTATACTTATTAATCCCAGCGTCCTTGAGACGAGATTCATCTGTTCTCAAGGGAGTGAACTGAAAGACAAGCCCTGGTGACGCAAGTTGTCTTCTGACTGGCATCACATAGCACGACAGTCACTGTTATGTTCTAAATCATGCTTTTTCGGTGGCATGACTCACCTGAGAGTGGCTGCTATCATTCCCATTCCTTTCTCTAATGATAGCTCAAATAACTCACAAAGGGCACATTTCTAGCATGCACAGGCAAGGATATTTGACAAGAGGAAGCAGCAGCCCTCACTGAGCACACCATTTGATCACATTAAGTTAACCTGAAATGGGTCAAACTTTTTCAAATGAATTTTCTGGAGTTAAGTTTCTGCGAGAGCAATCATCATTTTAGAGAAATCCACCTAAGCGGCCGTTCTTTTATCTTACAATAAGGTGGGAAGAAGAATTTTATATGAACATAGATAGATCTCTACATATATGAAGGGCAACCCATTGTGTATGTATGTCTTTGGCAAAAACCAATTTCCCTTTAGGTTGGGGTCAATATGTAATATATATCATAGGTGTGCCTGCAGACGTCACATACTGCTTCCACAGACATTATTTTAATTAAATCATTCATCCTTCTTTTGAAATAGATAATATAATTTGACTTTTTGAATAGCAGATCTGATGCTCAAAGGCCCTTTGTTATAATTTAGCCAAAAGCTGAGTCCTCTGCCCCCATTTCCTTTGTTCTTCCCATGAAACCCCAGCTAGTCTTACACTGAGCATGCGATACGGCACTCTACAAAAGTAAATTTTTGAGAATTCTTTTAAGATTTGTATTAATAAATTTGTGCTAAGAAAAGACATTCTCTAATTTCAAACAGTTGCCAAACTGTGGGGGTAAGAAAATTTAAGTGACCGGGTTTATATAACACAGTGTCAGTGTTTTTATACACACAATGGAATTTCACTTCGCCATAAAGTGCAAAATTATTTAATTTGCAGGAAAATGGATGGAACTAGAGAATATTATGCTAAGTGAAATTAGTCAGTCTCAGAAAGTGAAGGGTCATATGTTTTCTCTCATATGTAAAAGCTAGAGAGAAATTATGAAACAAAAACGACTTCAGGTAACTGAGGAGAGACCAGCAGAATAGTGGAAGGGGATCTGGGGAGAGAGGTGGGGAGGGGAAAAGAGAGACTTGATGAAGGAAATGGTTCAAACGATCCTTTGTACATTTGGGAAGCTATCAATACCAATTTCAGTATTGTGAACGGGGAGAAGGGAGCAGGGTGAGAACTGGAGGGAAATGCACTGGGTTCTCTGTGCGTGTATGTTTCTGTCACACTAAATCTCTATATGATGTATGATTGTATGAGTACAATGTAAATAAAAATATAGAAAAAAGACTGGTTTTAGCCTGAATATGCCACCATGAAACTCATTATTCTGTACAATTAAAAGGCACTAATAAACAAAACACAACAAACAAAAAAGGCTGGGTTAGATATCCAAAATGCAATAGAAAGAAAAACTTTTATTAGAAAAACAAAACATTCCCATTTGCAAATGTAAACAATTGGGCATAATTTAAAGAACAACAGAGTTTTGGGTTTCTAATCTAATCAAGACGAACATTAAATATTGAGGTAGATACTATGGGTTAGTTACACAAAAAACAAAAGTCACAACTAAATTTCTTCTTTACTTCCCCAAATATGCAGACTCAAAGAGTAAAATATTCATTTTTCCTGGCTGCTTTCAAAGTGGAAGTAACTGTGAGAACCAGTTTTTACCCAGGAAATATAGATTCCCTAGGTGGGGGTTCATGGAAAGTTTTTAGAGATAGCAATGAAGTCAGCCTGCTTGCCTTCATTTCTCCCTTCTTCCAGGTGAAATGTCAATGCAATGCCCAAGAGTACAGGATCATTAAATGACCAAACTGACAAAAGTCATGTTACAACATGGGCAATCAGGAAGATAGAAGAATCTGTCTTTAAGCAGGCACTCCATGCTTCTTATTCAGCAAGACATAAACCTCTTAGAATTGTTATCATTGTCTTTATTTAGGATTCGTGTTAATTATTTCTAAACGGAATTTTAACAATTATAAAATTTGTGCTTGAATTTGGGAGTCTCAAAAAACAAGAAAGAAAATATTGATTTTACTAAGTGTAGAAGAAATAAGACCCTGAGAGGCAAAGTCCTGCTGTTTGTTAGGTTGGAGGGTATCGATTTTTATTATACGAAGATAAAACATTGGTCTAACTAGAGCTTGCTATATATAGCATGCCAACCCAGGTTGTAACATTTATGGAAATAATGACAAAAATTCCGAGTGTTGGCCTAGACCAATTTCAGTAAATCCCTACAAGAAAGGGTGTATCTTCCAGATTTGGTCTACTAAATTTGCAAATAGTTAAGAGAGATGCTCTTTGCAGCTGCAATCCATGCTATTTCCTGTAATTTGGATCCTTCTAACTGTTGAAAAGGCAAACTTACATTTAGGATGGGGAAAACAGGAGTCTGTGTATTTGAATGGATTAAAAACTGCAGGTAGTGTCAACCTTACAGGAAAAAAGATTGGGCCTCCTGCATTCCTCTAGCTTGTTAAAATCCTCTACCATTCAAAGGATTGGAAGTGGCTGCAAAAATGGAATTAATTTTTTAACTCACTAAATCCCTTATTGGTTTAAAATCTATATCAAAGAAATTACATCCAACTAAGGGCCAGGAGGATAGATAGAGTAGAAAGGCAAGAAATGAAAAGCCACAGTCTCTGAGATTTTGAGACTAAATACGTACACATAAAATCTGTGAATACTTTACTATGGATCTCACCAAAAGCAATCTGACTGAGCACTTACTAATTTAAGGCAGAACTCCATTGCCAAATAATTCATAAATGTAGACCCCATGAGTCAGTAAATGTTCAAAATCAAGACAAATTTCAGGCTCCCAAAATAAGACCAAGAGGAGACAACTTATGAATTCTTATAGCCCATCTTGAGGATGTCAACCTGAATGTCCACATTGGATACCAAGGAGGGTAGCCAGGTGCAGTGGTGCACTCCTATAATCCCGGCTCCTGGGGAGGCTGAAACAGGAGGATCTCAGGTTCAAGGCCAGTGTCCAGTAATATACTCTATTTAAAAACAAAAAATAAAAGGGGCTGGGGGTTCAGAGGTAAAACACCCCTGGGTTGAATCCCTAGTAACACACATGCATGCACAAAAAGATAAAAAGGAGGATATAGATAAGAAAGCTGTTCCCAACAATAGCCAAGTGCTCACTGAGGAATTTTCTCCTTCACCAGTCTTCTCACTATTCCCATAAAGGATTTGATCAAGGTTAGGGCTAAAATGTTCCCTATTCTTCCTTTTTACAAATGGGATTTTCATGTCCCATGTTTTTTTGCACTGCATATCACATATGTGGATGCATGTATCTTGACTTTGAAGCATACAGTAGGCCCCCTTACCCACGGGAATACGTCCCAAGATCTCTAGCAGATGCCTAAGACCACAGGCAGTACTGAACTCTATATAAACTATGTTTTTTATATATACACAAAACTACCTATGATAAAATTTAATTTAAACTTAGGCACAGTAAGAGATTAATACACTGTCATAAATATTATGTGAAAGTGACCACTCTCTCTCAAAACATCTTATCATACAGTATCCTCCCAACTTCTCCTTGAGAAGAGGTGATCATGATATAAAGCCTATGCGATGCGATGAAGTGAGGTGAACGACAGAGGCACTGTGATTTCCTGTGACTGACAGCAGGTGAGTGAAACTGTGGAAAGGAAACTAAGAATAAGGGGGACTACTATCTCTGCTATCAGGCCATAGCCAAACCTGATGGAAAACCTGCACATCACCAGGATATCCTAAACTTCAACAGCCCAGGCAGACCCTGGAGTTGTGTCTCTTGGGTATTAATGGGGGTGGTGAGTACAAAAACTATTAAATAAGAAATACAGTGTATATGGCTATTGGGTAGGTACAAGACGATGACAGATATGGCAGGTTGCTTCCCCTAAAGGTATTCATAATCCACTTTTGTTTTGCCTTTTTCTATTAAAGCAGCTGTAAAGAAAAATGCACACTTTCCTAGTCTGTCTTAAGGGTACAAGTGATCATGAGAGTCTGTTCTAGGCAGTAAGATTTTGTTGAAGCCATCTCTGACCAGAAGAATATAAAATTGCAAACATAACTTTTGATGGAATGGGAATATTGTAGGATCTAGATCTACAAGGGTGTACATGAAGGATTATACTAGTCCAGGATTCCCTTATTCTAGAATTTATATTGTGTGAGAAAAGTAAATATAAATATTAAATATAAATATCATAAATAAATATAAATTATAAACACATTGATTAACTCTTGCTTAAAAGCCATGCACATTCAGTGGCTTATCACATCTATATCTGTGGGTCAGTTAATATATGGTACATTCATCAGGGGTGCCCTCGAAGTGATATCCTGTCTGCTTTGCTCCACGTGCCTTTTATTTTTTCTAAGACCAGTAACATAGCCCAAGTAAATTCTTCTCATGGTGACTGAAAGAATCACAAGAAAGCAAATGGAAGCCCTAAAGGCTGCTTTAGGCCTAGAGCTGTTGTGCTTCATTCTAATGACTAAACCAAGTCGCATGGATGACACCAAGTCAAAATTTGGGATATACGTGCTATCACATTTCATAGACAGAACTGCAAGTCATATAACATAAAGCAAATAGGCCCAAGGGTTGGTATTTTAGACAAACAATGCACTATACCATAGCTAATATTATTTAAATTTTCTGTTAATTGCACACATATAGAAGTCAAAGTCACTTACATGATTATTGGAGGGGTTAAATTAGCAATATAGAGCAACTCCATGTAATACTAGGAAAAATTGGTAATAAATATTTATTATTATTACCAAGCAATTATATCTCCATCCAACACAATTCAAACTAAAGTCAACAAAAGAAAAACCCTACAATTCTGAAATAAACAACTGTAATATTATATGACCAATTTTCTACTTTTACAGACTTTGTTTCTGATGACATGATTTAATGTATTTTAATTTTAGCAATGACAGAAATATAAATCTACAATAAGACTGGGGAAGCTGGGAGTGGTTGTGCATGCCCATAATCCAAGTACTTGGGAGACTGAAAGAGGAGAATCACAGGTTTGAGGCCAGCCTCAGCATCTTAGTGAGGCCCTGTTTCAAATTAAAAAAATAAAAATAGGGCTGGGGGTGTAGCTCAGAGGTAAAATGCCCATGGGTTCAATACCCAGTACCAAAAAAATTGAAGAACCAAAATATTCTTGATGATTCTTTGAGTTCTTTGGTTATTGACTATTTAAATAATACTTTTAATAAATAATAATATGCATTTACAATCATAGGAAATAGAGACTGCAGTAATAATAAATCTCACTAATATGTAAATAACACATTCCTGTTAGAAGTTGAATGTTTTTTGACCATTTTTAAGTCTTCATTAAAGACAAATTTAATTTTAAAATGGTAAAATAATACAATTAAGTAACATGGAATTATACTGTATAAAAAGTATGCATTAAAACCATTAAAATTATCAAAATTCAGCATAGTAAGCCTTATTCAATACTTGCTAGCTACAATTTCTAAAATTCCAAACAAAGATTGTATATATAATACCCAGCATGCATTCACTGCATTAGAGAACAGATGATAAGAACAGCAGCCATCCAGAAAATAAAATAGTTGCACATGGACTGACTCTCAGACAATCATTACTCTATTGAGTAAATTTCAGATTTCCTGAAAACATGATAAGTATAGTTTATAAGGCAAAGAATCAGCCAGGTCCTATCTCATCAAAACAAATCCGACCAGGTGACTGTTTAACAGGCCAGCTGCCCAGGCTCTTTTACTGAATAAAACCTAGTTGTGTGAGTCTGGAGACAGACTGTCTGTGCCAAAGTCATTGACAAGAAGGCCTCCGCATCCTCTGGGATCTACTTAGACCAGATAGAGCATTGTCATCACAGCACAATCTCAAGACTAGAGAACAATACCCCCACTAGACTGAGCAAGATGGGCCGCTGACTTGGTCTTGCGTTATAAAGGACATCTCCTTCCTCTTTCTCTCCCTTTCCTTTTTCTCTTTTTCGATCTCAATTTCTCTTCTTTTCTTTCTTCTAATAATTCAAAAACACTGTAACTCGGGGTCCAATGCGCAGCACAGAGTGGCAGGACACCACCAGGAACTCTTAACAATCTGATCTTGTGACGAATACAAGTACCAAGGAATAGGGCATGCTTCTCCATGTTCCCTGCACTATGTCCTAGAAACAAGAGGCCACTGTGTCCAAATACCAGGAAGGTTTGTGGTTTGGGTTATTGCTGACATTGGAGAGGGAAAATGTGTTAGAGTTCCATAAGGATTTCCTTGGTAGGATGATAAGGTAAGAGAAGAGACAAATTTATTAAGGCATAATCCTTCTTCTCATATTGCATGAATACAATAGATTTTGGCAAATGGAACTCACCTCACAATAGTGACAAAAACCTATTTTCTTTTACTCTTTGTGTTCAAAACTTGCTTCTGGAGGTACTCAAGAATTGTCATGTTTGCAAAATTATAAACAACAGGAAAATGTTTTATAAATTAATTAACTTACTGTCAAATATAAATGTACAGATAGCACTAGATTAATATGGATAAAGCAGATAACATTTGTTCACATTACTAAGCATATCTAGATATTAATAAAGGAAATAATAGAAACTATTTAATAAGTGAGGATTAATGTTATGATAAAAGTTAACTTTTATGTAGTAATGTGATAAGTATAATTTACACATGTGTCATTCTTTTACAATGTTGGAGTATGATGATTAATTTCTGAATCTCTGCATTGCCTTAAGAAATGTATTCATAATTTCAGTTTAGTGATAACTTCAGCAGAGCAAACTATCTCTAAACTAATATGAATAAAGTACTACATAAAAACTATAGTGGCTCAAAACAAATCATTTAATTTGGTATTCCTGTAAATAAACAATTTGTGTGAGTCTTTTTCTAATAACATAATTCTGCCTGAAACAAAAGAAAAATTAGTTTTATAAAATGAATGCTAAGTAGTTTATGAATTGTATGTGTCTAAGTCAACCAACCAAATATCATTAATTGATCAACTAATAGTTACATTCAATTGCTTTTTATTTTTTCCCACTCTCATGGTATTTTCTTATTCAAAAGTGTTTCAGTCAGCTGTGCATTATCACAGTGAAATACCAGAGGCAACTAACTTATAAAGAGAAAGGTTTATTTAGCTTACAATTCTGAAGTTTCCATGTTTAGAATCAGGTTACCCCATTGGTTTGGCCTCTGGTGAGGGTGGCAAATGGTGGCACATCAAGGCCAGAGCATGTGTGGGAGCAAATAATCACATCTCAAACTGGAGCAGAGAGAGAGAGACTGGGGTCTCTCAAGATCTCTTTTAATGACACACCCTCAATGACCTAAAGACCTCCCATTGAGGCCTACATCTTAAAGGTCCACAGCACCTCCCAATACTGCCAACCTGGGACCAATTAATCAACTAAGCCATAGCAAAAAAAAAAAAAAAGTACATTTGTCAGGGATAGAAACAATATAATTTGGGAATTATAACCTGATTTATAGCTTTGAAATATTTTAACCCTTAATACATGGACCTCCATTTGTATCCTTTCCTCTGATCCTAACAAGATTTAGAAGTAGATTTCCCACAAGAGATTTAAATTTGAAAAAAATGGGTTAATAGTCTAATGTGAAAAATTAGTAGATATCCCAAGAGAGAAAATAAATATGAGGTTTCTAATCTTGGTCCTGAGTTTACATTTTCAAATGTGCCAATTTATCCCAAATGATACTAATAGTACATTTTGTTATTTTCAGAAAAAAGGAGAAAAATTATTCTAGGTTAAAAATGATAAGGGAGGAACCAAGCCCAAAATTTTTTTGGCATTAAAATCAGAAACAGGCAGAAGATACCAGGTGTTTGGCTCTTGAAAAGTAACTGGACCCAAAAAGTCCCCTATAGATGATTTGGAGAGGAAAGAGCCAGATTCACAATATGAAATCAGTGGCTGGAATGGACTTTTTCCATCCAAGGAAAGACTCTGAGCATAACTGTGGCCTATGAACTTAATTTGGAAGGAGGAATGGTAACAGCCATTCAATCATGACGTGTGCTAATACAATTGCTGTCTCCATGAGTGGATATAAGATATCCCTACAGGAAAGGTGTCAAGAATTTTATGTGTTTTTAATATGATATGGAAATTAAACAAGTGGAGGTAAATAAACAAGAGGATGAGGGACAGAAAAACAGGAACACACACTAAAATTACACCTCAAGATGGGCTGGCAAGTGAACACTACAAAACACTTGAAAACAAAACAACACTAAGAACTAGAACCAATAAAATTAATAATCAGACAAATGAGAACACAATAGCTATTCTGTATCATTGGTCAATGTGTTTGGTTTTATACTAATACTATGCAATTTTGTTCACTATAGCTTTGTAGTATGCTTCGAAGTCAGATAGTCTAATATCTCCTGCTTTTTTCTTTTTGTTCAAGACAGATTTGACCATTCAATTTGTGTGCATGTATGTGATTCTATATAAATTTTAGGATTACTCTTTCTAGACCTATGAAGAATGTTATTTGTTGTTTAATGGTTTGTAAATTGCTATGGGTAGCATGGGCATTCTAACAATTTTGATTCTTTCAATCCATGAACATGTGATGAATTTCCACTTTTCATGTCCTATTTACTTTCTTTTATTAATGTTTCATAATTTTCATTGTAGACATTTCTCACCTCTTTGGTTAAATTTATTCTTAGGTGACTTATTTATTTGTTTATTGTAACTGTTATAAATAAAATTGGCTCTTTGATTTCTATTTCAGATAATTCATTATTGTCATATACCAATGCTGCTGATATTTGTATGTAGATTTTTGTGTCCAGCAACTTTGCTGAATTCATTGACTAGTTCTAGTATATTTTTTCCTTTGGTGCAGTGTTTAAGGTTTTCTGTGTACAAGAATATGTTCTTTGCAAAGAGTGACAATTTAACTTCTTTTCCACTTTGGGTATTCTTTCTTTCTTTTGCATGACTTTTCTAGCTAAAACTTCCAGAACTGTGCCTTTTTCACCCATTCACTATAATGTTAGTTGTTGGTTTATTAAAAATAGCCTTTGTTATGTTATGTTTCTTCTATGTATCACATTTATTCATTTCTGTATACTAAACTACCCTGTATCCTTGGGATTTATCCCACTTGATCATGGTAAATAATCTCTTTAATTTGCTGTTGGATTTGGTTAGCTATTATTTTGTTAAGTAAGGATCTTTATATCTATATTCCTTAAGGATATTGCCCTATAGTTTTTTGTTTGTTTTGTTTTTTGTTGTTGTTGTTGTTGTTGCTGTTGTATCCTTGTTTTAGGTGTCAGGGTAATGCTGGCCTTGTAGAATGTGTTTGGAAGAATTCCTTTCTCTTCTATTTTTTGGAATAACCAAAGGCTCATTGCTATTAGTTCTTTCTTAAATGAACTTCCTTTAGCATTTCGTTTAGAACAGGTCTGATGGAGATAGCTTTTGTTTTGTTTTTCTGGAAATGTTTTCACCTTCTTTATTTCTAAAGGAATACGTTGCTGGGTATAGTATTCTCTGTTGACAGGGGTTTTGTTGTTGTTGTTGTTTGTTTTTTTTCTTCAGAATTGTGAAAATCTCATGCTGTTCTCTTCTGGTCTGTAAGATTTTCACTGAGAAGTCTAT
>PVJS01005556.1:30200-63796 GCA_004027185.1 Glis glis
GAATTCACAGAATGAGTATATTTGAAAAAGGGATTTATCAGATGGGCTTACAGTTTGAAGCAATGTAGTCCCAGGTTCTGACTGCACGTGGAGAGTCAGAGGAACCAGTAGCTGGTCGAGCGGTCTAAGAGCTGGAGTCTTAGGATCGGAGCAACCACTAATTCAGTCCCAGTCCAAGACGTGAAGATCAGGAAGCTCTGCGGAGAAATCATGGTGAAGATTCAGTTCGAAGGGCTGGAGGCTGAGAAGATCAAGAAGCTCTTCAGAGAAACGGTGAAGCCGGAAGCCCACAATCTCAGACGAGAGCAGATGCGTTTTCCTCGGAAAGAGTTGCGCATTGTTCTACACGGCTTCTCCCTCTTTTATCTAAGTCCTGCACCTATCAGAATCCTGCTGCCTACATTCAGGGCAGGCTTTCTGTTTAATCTGCTGTTACACACCCAAAGTCACATAATCTTGGGTGTGTCATGATCTGGTCAAGTTGACAAACTAGATTGACTATCACATCTATGAATTGAGAAGTCAGGTGAAATGAGACAATACGATATGTCTTTTTTTATTTTCTTCTGCGCTGAAGTTCTTCTCTACCTTTCATCTTTGGGAGTTAGGTTATAAAATATCTTGGGGAAGAATTGGTTGATTTAATTTAAGTGGTGACCTTTGATCGTCCTGAACCTGAATATTCAGATCATTCTCTAGATTTGGGCAGTTTTCTGTTCTTATATCTGAAAAACTTTCTACCCTTTTGGAATTTAGAAATTTTTATTAAAACCCAAATCAGCAGAATATTTGCTTTTTTAATACTGTTCCAAAATTCCTATAAGCTTTCTTTATTCCTTCTAATTAATTTTTCTCCTCCAACTGTCTATTTCCAAGGAGCCTGTCTTTGAATTTCTAATTCTGTCTTCTGTTTGATCTGTCCTATCACTGATGCCTCCTATGTTTTAAATCTGTTGTGTGTATTTTTTAGCTCAATAATTTGTTGTTTTTTAATTACTTATATCTATTTGTTAAGTTACAATATTGAAATATTTCTCTGTTTTCTTCAAATACAATGAATTTACTTAGAATAGCTGCTTTAAAATCTCCAAATGTTCTTCCTTAATTGATTACTACCTGGTCAGTTTCTGTTACCTCATTTGGAGTAATAGGTTAGGTCATGGTTCCCTGTAAGCTCTTGATACTTGTTGTCATGCAACATCATATAGGCATTGAATGATCTTTATTTATTCCATTCTTTCCAATATGGCTTTATTTATGTCTGTCTTTCCAAAATTTCTAATCAGGCTGCTTATGTTCTTTGAGCCTATAGTTACTTCTACTGTTTCAGCACTGGATGGTACCCAAGTCCAGATTGGCTGGGAGTTCACTCTTGGTATATCCACTGTTTCAGTACTAGAGAGAAATCCAAGTCAAGGGTTGTCCCAAATACACTGTTGGTATGTTGTTCAGAAAGAACCAGGAGAGTACCTCCAAAGAGTAATCCATCCCATAAACCTCTTCCTGGATCCAGGCCAGGTCCAGATGGCTCATCCATGGTTACTTGCCTGTGGTATTACAGGATTCTAACTGATTCTAGGCAGAGTCGCCATGTACAGACCAGTCCTAGGCTCTTGTGTCACACCAATGTCCACCAATGCCACCAAGCAATGTGATACCCTAAGCCTATAGCCTGCTAAGACCAGCATGGTGCTGGAAAAAGATGAAGGCTTACACTTGTATGGGTTACCCATTGCTGAGTTGGACTTATGGCCCAAACCATTGCAGTGAGCCACAGTTGATGCTAGTTGAAATAGAATTCTAATAGATTGGGGATGTGTCTTACCTTGGCACTAGAGCTGTTCCAGAGGTTCCATCTAGTAGACAGGCCTGGAGATGGGGAGGGCATAAGGATCTTCCCAGTATGAGCTTGGCAATTCCTTTTTTAGTACAAAGTCTTTTGCTAACTAATTTGTTCCATTCTCAGCAAATAGGGTTTTGTACCAGTCTATACTATCTGAGATTGTAAGGTTGTTAGGGTCCACCATACAGACCAAGGGCAAATGCACTCCTGGGTCTTAACTCATAGCTTATTAGCTATTTAAAACATGGTGTGTACTTTCCCCTGCTCTCCCACTTAACTCATGGATTGTTAGGTGCCTCGAACAATCTTATCATCTTTAGAGAGCAGGTGCATCATTCAGGCCAGGTTGCTCCTGCCAGGACTTTCCAAGGATAAACAACGAAAAGGACAAAACTAATAAGGAGTCACTGAAACAGTAAGTTCCCAAGGCCCTTAACTTGTTAATTGCCTTGATTTCTGCTTTCTTCTACTCCTGGCCTATTGCAACTCATCCTTAACACAAAGCAGAGATGTTTATAAAAGATATGACACTGATATGAGAGATGTAATATCAGGTGCCAAGATGACTACCACTCCCTCCAGGTTAGAGAAATCACCCAGGAAAAGAAAAAAACACTCCTTTGAAATGTACCTAAAGACAGGGCAGTCAGGCATGGTGGTATAAGCCTATAATCAGTACTTGGGAGGCTGAGACAGGAGGATTGCAGATTTGCTGCCAGCCTTAGCAACTTAGTGAGACACTGTTTCAAAGTAAAATGAATAAATAAAATAGGGCTGGTGGTATAGCTCAGAGGTAGAATGTCTCTGAGTTCAATCCCCCATACCCCTCCAAAAAAAAAAGGACAATGCATATTCCTGAACTCTAGGCCACCCTTCATTTGATAAAACTGGCTCTCTCTTTTGTCCTGTGGACCATCTTGACACTCTTGGTCAATGCTGTGTCTCCCTTCTGCTTAAGCAAGAAGTCCCAATTAAGTCTTATCCCTGTTGTATTTTTTTCTCTATCTGATTCTTCTGATGGAGCGCACAGGACACCCTGAGATGGTGTCAATTGGGCAGTGTTGGTGAAGCCAATGTAGGCCTTCCTAGGCCATCTAGGCTGACATTAAGCTGGGTAATGCCTAAGTCTCACAACTATAAGGACCCTCACAGTCTCAGGGGCACACTGAGGCCATAGCTGTGTTGACCACAGCTGGCAGAAATGCAGACTGAAACCCGAGTCTGCCCTACTGGGGTATAGGTTTCTGCCTCATGAAGAAGGAGTTCTAGAGCCTCATCTGAAATAACTGGCATAGTGACAGCTATTGCAGCCATGACAATAGCTTCAGAGATTTGTGATGAGAGATAGGTGGTTGAGAGATAGGTAGTGGAGAGAGTCCCTTGGCCTGAAAGACTGATGCCAAGCTGGATCATGCCTGAGTCTCACAGATGCATGTCCAGCACAGTTTTGAGAGGAGGCCAAGAGTGCCCCAAGCCCATTAAAAAGATGGAAATGCTGTGGCTGATACCCAAGTCTGTCCCACTGGTTACAAATCTCTGCCTTTGCTAGGGTTGGTCTAGAGACTTAAATTCCATCTGTCAGCTCTGGCCTGTGAATGGGTACATCAGCTTCTACTGGATGCTGGGTCTCAGCAAAGTAAGATTGGAACTGTGTTCTGAGACAAAACCCTGTGCTAGCTTTCATGTCCTGCTCCCCAGCAGGTAGAGTCTTGCCCCGGGCTCAGCTGCCTGAGCTTTCAGGAGGAGTGGGAAGCAGTTAGACTCTGCCTTATGCAGTTCTAACAGTTCAGTCTAAGGTATTTTCCTGGCTACAAATGCGGTGGGTCTCTGCCCAGAACTGAGTTTTACCATGAGGGGTCTGGTACTGGGTTTCAAGTCTAATATCTGGACTTAATTCTCTCTCCCTTCACAGAGAGGCTTTCTCTGTTTGGGGCTGAGTGGGATCAGGGAAGGGGTGACACAGGAAACTTTTTCCTTCCTTCCTTCTTCTGTATGTGTTTTCATTTTGTTATTCTAAAAACAGGAACTATTGTCTCCCACCTTATTTCCTTAGGTCTGTTGAAGTAGTTTAGTACTGTCCAAGTTGGTGTATATGTGGAGAGACTATCATAGTAGGATATTAGCTGTCATCTTGTTCTACATCTGTGTTTTTTGTATTTTTTTTTTGTACTGGAGATTGGACTCAGAGCCTTGCATATACCAGGCAAGTTCTCTACCACTCAGCTATATCCCCAGTCCCCAGTAAATATTTTTTTAAATTACTAAATGATAAAAGAAAATGCAATCTATAAAAACAAATAAATCATTATGAGAAAACTGAGGAAATTAGTCAAAGCCAAGTGAATACAGAAAACAATATTTTAGAAACATAGCAAATAAGTATTTTTCTGTAATGAAGTTTAAAAAATCAAATAGGAAATATCATGTATACATCTCCAATAGAACCTTGGGTGATAATGGAAAGATTCATTATCAACATGTCCAGTATCATAGCCATCAACCATTCTGGCTACTGAATACTGGAAACCTAGCTATTGTGATGGAGAAATTGAATTTAAACATTTTTAAAATTATAATTAATTTTCATTTGTTTAAATAAGCACACATGCCTGGTATCTACAATATTAGCAGATCAAAGTAAAACATAAAGATATAGTCATCTGAAAAATAGCACTCAAGAATTTGTTCAAAAGTGAGAGTCATACAAAAACGTAAGAATGTAAATAAGGGAAAATTATATTAGATGGAGACTCTGAAGCACATATATAAATAAATTTCCAGAAGGAGAATATATGGAGAATGCTAGAGAATCAATTCATGAAGAGATAATTGCTGAAAATTGCACAGAAATAAAGTGAAGGAATTTTACATTAATATCATGCTCTATGATTAAGAAAATAAAAATATCTAAATATAACCTTGTGAAACTGAAGATTAACAAGGGTAAAAATGACTAAACTAAACTAAAAACTACAAGATAAAAAAGAAAACATTCTCACCATTTAATGACAGCTAGACTAATGAAAACTTTATCAGAAAAATATCAGACAAGGAAAGCAGTTATATTTTCAGAATAATGGAAAAACCAATAATTTATAATCCAATGTTCATACAAACTTATTTAAATATAAAGTTTAATAGTGTATTTTAGAAATAATAAAAGGGTTTTTAGCTTCCATATTCTCTTCACAAATGAATATAAGATCCATTTCAACAGGAAATAATGGTTACTCAAAAATGGAATGTGCCGGGCGTGGTGGCGCATGCTTGTAATCCCAGTACTTTGGGAGGCAGAGACCGGAGGATCCGGGTTCGCGGCCAGCCTCAGCTCTCTCTCTCTCTCTCTCTCTCTCTCTCTCTCTACTTAGTGAGGCCCTCCGCAACTTCGTGAGACCCGGTTTCAAAATAAAGTATAAAAAATAGGGCCGGGGGTGTAGTTCGGAGGTAGAACGCCTCTGGGTTCAATCCCCGGTTCCGAAAAAAAAAAAAAATGGAATGCAAGAAAAATAAAGAACAAAGAAATTTGCAAGAAACATTGATAAATATAACGGTTATACCTGGTAGGTTGTAAGTAGCAGACTTCTTAGTCAAACAATTTCATAACTAATAAAGAATTGCTGTGTCAAATAACTGGAAAATTCTGAGCAAGATAAACTGGTTAGGTTGATCAAGTGACTCTATAAAAGATCCAATCAAAGACCCAATTTTTCCTTTATTTCTCATTTCTATTAGCCATGCCATTGCTGACACGCTTTGTAGTCATAAGATTGGTACCAGAAATGAGCTGTGTTAAATGGGTTTACTTTCGTTTCCCGCAGGAGAGTGATAGGCTTCCCTTTTACTGTGATTGAATCATCCTCATATCAGTCATTGTGAAAAGTGCCATGTGCTTATTATAGTACATTTTTGTTAACTGGACATCTAACAGTGCCTCCAGGGGTTAAATAACCTCTTTACTACAGAGACCCATGACCTAACTCTTAAGACTTTTAAATCATGCATTGGTAAAGATATCAGAGAGAAAATGAATAATTTCACTACACTGGCTATAATGCACATTGCCTTCAATTTCTATACTTGCTATATAGGCTGAATATAATTATACTATAAAAAGGATGATTGGTGGAGTACTTCAGTAGGTATTTTAAAAATGGAGTTTCTTGTTTTCTTTGTGTGTGTGTATGTATTTGTGAGGATATAGGTACTGAAGCAATTTAGAATTGCCACAGAAGTAATAAATTTGATTTCTGTGTTAAGAATTTAAGGATATACATTGAAGACTAAAAATAAAATCTATAATTTTCAATAAAGGTATAAATAGGAAAATGAAATGATTTAAATCTACCGACATTTAAAAAATAATTTTAAAGATATGATAAATTGAAAATACCTGACTTAAATATGACCAAGTATATTATTAATCAAAATAAATATAAACACATTTAATTTACTTATTAAAGGATAAGGAGCATATGACCTTTAAAATTCCAGTTATACACTATGCATGAAAAATATTGGGATAAAAAACCTACACAGAACTGTTAGAAAATCTGTATCTCTCAAATATTTCCCAACAGAAAATATGTATCATAATATTAATATAAAAATAGAATTTAAAGTAAAATGTTAATGAAGAGAAGAGGCACACTATGAGATGATAAAAACAATAAGAATATATCTCAACTGCAAATGTCTGAAACTTTCATAACACAGTTTAAAAACTTGATCAAATAGTCTATATATAATCCTGTGCTACATAAAAACATATATTCATTTCTAGTACAAATACACATGGTAGAAGAATTAACCATATGAAAATGATGAACATGATAGGATGTTGTATCATCCCTAAAGAAAAGGGGGATAAAACACCATGTCCCCAAGTGCCCAGTTTCTGTTCCCCAAAACCAATCAAGGAAATAATGAGAACGATCCTAGCCCCAAAAGTCCAGATACATATTATCTGGAAGGACACTGAGTTTCTCATATCATTGGGGACTAAGGAAAGTAGTGTTCTCTATAGAAAGCTATTTTCTTGCTCCTTGGGATGCTGGTTATACAAGCAAGCTAATGCTGATGATGTCACTGCTTCTGCAGCCTAACACAGAAACCCATTTCTGAGTGGAGACAGGTGCAGAACAGAGGGCACTGTGGAAAGGATGTGTGTCACCAGTGCTGCTGGCTGCCAATGCACAAAATGCCATGACAGAAGAGGAGACACTTCTTGGTGAAGCCCAGTGAGGGATAGCAATGCTGTCAGCTAGTCACCACTGAACCCTTCTTGGAGCAGTCACTGACTGATGTCTTGTAAGCTCTCCCCAATAAATCATATCTCACATGCTGTCTGAGAACACTTTGTTTGGCCTTTCCACAACTACCACATTGCCTTGGTAAAGCTGGATTTTGGACATGACAAATATATATAACCAGCCACATTCCCTAAGTTAATTATGGTTTACCATGGTCATTGGGACCAATTGGCAGTAAACTAGAACTCAGGAAAAGTGAAAAGAGGAAAAGTGAAATACTGTCTGTGTGGAGAACCTGGATTCCAGCACTGCGGTTTCAGGACTACACTGGGGAGAGTTGGCTAAAATCTGACTCAACCTGGAGCAGATGGTTGAAAAGGAATATAGGTTCTGATCATCAACTTAAATGATTTCATAATCTGTTCTATAATACGGTTACCCTGAAATTTCAATATAATATTTTAGGTATGACAAACATTTTGTAGAGGTGACTTGGAAAATGAAATGAGGATGAATATATTTACCATTTGGAGTAATGAGGGTGAAATCAAGTACACTCTAGCAGTAGATAGAAAGATGAGCCAACTTGAGCCCAGATAGAGCAACCTAGATATACGACCCTGACACCACAGTCTTGGGAATGTGGAAGAGGGTGATAAGACTTCCAACAGGTGTGAGGATGAGAGCTCAAATGGTTTTCTAGAATAATGAATGAAAGAGTGACCCCTAGACAGAGACATTCAGGTTACACATCCATAAAATACCTTATTTACATGAAGAACATGGCTTAGTAAACTCAAGGGAAGCCTATTTTTCTGTAAAAACAGATTTTCAGTCTGACATGCCTTATATAAATTTGCCACAATCTGTGTCTTCCCTACACTAAAAAAAAAGTACTTCCATGTCTTTGGAAAACTAAGCCAAGGACACTGTGTTTCCTATTTAAGAGAGAAATGTAGATTTCTCATTAAAAGGCAAAGCCATCATTTTAAAAGGATGAATTGGAAAGTACTTTCAAAAGAATTCCAGGTGATTAAGGCACTTAAAATAAGTGTAAGAAAATGTTTGGCTCTAGGCCCATAGAATTTTAATTGTGAAGAACATGTACTTTGCTTCTGAACTCTTGCTTCTTAAGATTTTAAACTTGCAGGTATGCAAGGGTTAATAATAGTGGCTTTTAATACATCTTTTTAACATAAGAAAAAAATTCTCAATTTTTACCAATTCAAGGTGACCTTGGAATGGTAATATATTGTATATTCAAGCAGAACTGTTTTTTTGTTATATTCATCAATGAATTTAGATTTCATTCTTCTAGTGTTTGAAGTTTATTGGTAGAACAGAGAGTGATCAATACTTATTCACTCTTGCAGTAGTACTTGATTTATATGTCTTTAACTATGAAACTCGTCTATGCAACACTTGTCCTGGAATTGTAGAATTGGTAGAATGTGAATCTATCATGTGGTCTTAGTGGTAGGGTTGTTGTCCATTCTCCCACTGAAAATACTAAGCAAACCTCTAAATAGTTTCAAAATTTCAATGGAAGAGGTGATAATATCTGAGAAATACTTAGTTAGTCCTTCCAATCTTATGAGATCTGAAAGTAGTTAAACAAGCTCCAGCCAGTTTAAAACACTATATTTCCGGAGCCGGGCGTGGTGGCGCACGCTTGTAATCCCAGTACTTTGGGAGGCAGAGACCGGAAGATCTGGGTTCGCGGCCAGCCTCAGCTCTTTCTCTCTCTCCCTCTCTTTCTCTCTCCTTAGTGAGGCCCTCCGCAACTTCGTGAGACCCAGTTTCAAAATAAAGTATAAAAAATAGGGCCGGGGGCGTAGCGCGGAGGTAGAACGCCCCTGCGTTCAATCCCCGGTACTGCAAAAAAAAATAAAATAAATAAAATAAAATAAAACACTATATTTCCATTTTTTTAAACACATTCTTAAGTGTGCCAACTGACTTCATTCTGTTACAAGCCAATCACTGACGAACCTCTCATGAGCTACCCAAGTGAAAGAATGTGGAAAAATCCAAGTGTTTAATCACCATGATAGGAAAACTATTTAGAGAACATTTTGCACTTTGGTTCATAGTTAAAAGTAGCATCACATGTGAAATATTTAAAATAATTTAAATAATTAGCTTGTATATCCCAAATATTATTTTTCTCATAGAAGTTTAAATGAACCCTAGCAGTCAAATTATATGACTTTACAACCCACTGCCCATCACAAGCTCTGATTGAACAGGGACCTGTGCTCTGGCTGCAAACAGAGCATCTGAATCAAGTTTCACAGACAGCCAATCAAATTCTGCAAACAAATCAAGATATGTTTAATTTTTCAAGAGGCTTTCAAAAAATTGGACATGTGCAGTAAATTAAAAGCATATTCACAATATTTGTTTGTTCATTTATTTAAATTTAACCTATTGTGATTGGATGTAAAAAACAGAATCTGACTTCATGCTCTAAAGATTACTGTTGGAATCACCTTAGACAAGTTATTTTATCTCTTGATTTTTACCTTCCCCGTCTACAAAATGGGCTTAATGATAATACAATATGTGCCTCACTTATTTAACATTTTATTATAAGGATCAAAATTTTAAAAAACAGCATGAAAGCTTTTTGTAAATTCTATAATATTATGCAAACTGAATTTGAAGGTCATTTCTACCTTTGAAATAAGTAAAAGGTTATTTTTTATTAATAAAGTAGGAGACTTGAATATTTGTCAGAACCCTACCAATAGTTCTGTTACTTTATAGAAAAGTTGTTACTTTATAGAAAGTTGTTACTTTATAGAAAATATATTCCATTGGTTTTCTTTCCTAAGAGCTAATATTTTATGATTAAAAGAGTGAGAAAAACAAATATTTTATATACTAAATATCATATAGACTCTGGAAATATAGCTTTCTATCAGGATCCTAGAAAATATGCATTTTTTAATCACAAAAAGATGTTCAAAGGAAGAAAGATTGAAGTGGCTTAAACTTACTGAGGTATCGAACATGGAGTTCAGAAATTTGGAGGGTTACCAGACGCAGTAGCACACGCCTGTAATCTCAGTACTTGGGAGACTGAGACAGGAAGATCACAGGTTTGAAGCCAGCCTCAGCAACTTAATGAGACCCTCAGTCACTAGTGACATCCTGTTTCAAAATAAAAAAATAAAATAGGGCTGGGAGATGTAGCTCAGAGGAAGAATGCCTCTGGGTTCAATCCCCTGTACTACAAAGGAAGGAAGAGAGGGAGGGAGGGAGGAAGGGAGGGAGGGAGGGAGGGAGGGAGGGAGAGAAGGAAGGAGAGATATCTCAGAAGCTTCTTATTCCCCTTAATTGGACATAGTAGTCTGTGCATAAGTGCATAAATTTTGTTCTTGTCACAAGACCTTTTATCAGATGTTCAGAGTTTCTCAGCACCTCAACAATTTCTTGCTTAAAGGTGATCAGACCATCGGCCTACAAAGGAAATCATAAAAAACTTTGCCATTTCAGTTAGTTCCATAATTGTTAAAAATGTTCATAGGATTCAGTGTTTATGGAAGTTTTTTATATAAAATACAGCAATATTTATTTGTTTGTTTGTTTATTTATTTATTTTTATCTCCTGGCAAAGAATATTTAGGCAACACATAGCCTGGGACAGTATATTGTGTTAAATGGAATTAGTTTTACAAAACTATGGAAGAATTTTAGTCAATAGTGCCCATAAACTAAAAATTATATCTTCATGACTAGCCTAATAGCCCTTCTCAAGGTGATATAAGGTTTAAATATTGCCTAAAAAGTACTTAGAGTACTAGAGGAATAATAAAAATGCAAGAAATACTGTATTAATATTTTGTACTTCACACCTTTTTGGTTCTTATGTTCTCCTTTATAGCTTTTGCTCTGGGAGTTTAGAAAAACCAATAAAAATTGAATACCAAAAAAATTAATGTTTTTCATTTTAGAAATTGCCATATTTTGGAATTCAGAGAAGTTAACTTCTATAGCCAATTGATTTTTACATTTGCTCTGTTAAGTCACTGTCTTCTCAAGTCGTATCTTCTGATTTTGCTTTTATACTTTCATAGAAAGTCATAAGAAATTATAAAAAATTGGAAATTAGTACAGCTTCCCATCATCAAGGGTCTAGAAAACACTTATACATATTTTTAATAAAAAAATAGAAGTGTGAAGTAAAACAGAATTAGAGTAGCTTAAATTTACCGAGATACTTGCTTGCTCCCCTCAATTGCTCTACTATTATTGGAAAAGCATACAACGAAAAACTAAAACTTTATTCTTCCTTTGTAAAGCAGGTAAGTAAATGGAGTAAAATTTTGATGATTTTTATTTATCGCTCACTTTCTAAACAATTAAAATTGATAAAGATGTCTTGCAATTTCATAGAAATATTTGTAAAAATAGTGTTCCTTCATTTCTCCATACATGAGAGGGAAGTTAGCAGTAGAGGCATCTTCTTTCAAAGGGCTTATTGAACAAAATGCCTTATAATAACTGAAAAAAGCCAGAATCACTGTGAAAACACATCAAAAATAAGATGTAAGGCAATGTAGAAGTCTGTGTGGTGAACTAATGATATGTTTTATACTTTATTATACTTTAGTTAAATTTAGGAAAGATTAAGATAATTTACAGTTGACATATATTCTATTCAAAATCAGCTAAGATTAAATAGTTCCCTCATTTAGAAATCTTTTCATTTCAAGGAATATGTATTATTCAGCTTTTTTTTTTTTTGCGGTACCGGGGATTGAACCCAGGGGCATTCTACCTCCACACTACACCCCCGGGCCCTATTTTTTATACTTTATTTTGAAACCGGGTCTCACAAAGTTGCGGAAGGCCTCATTAAGTAGAGAGAGAGAGAGAGAGAGAGAGAGAGAGAGGAGAGAGAGAGAGCTGAGGCTGACCACGAACCTGGATCCTCCGGTCCACGCCTCCCAAAGTACTGGGATTACAAGTGTGCGCCACCACGCCCAGCTTATTCAGCTTTTTTATTGCTGTGACCAAAACACCTAACTAGAACAACTTAGAAGAGGAAAGGTTTATTTGGCTCTCAGTTCTAGAGCTTCTACAATTGGCCGACTCCAAGGTAGACACATCATAGCAACACAGTATGGTGAAGAAAATCTGTTTAACTCATGATAACCAGCAACAGAGAGAAAGGGAAGGAAGAGTCAGGGACAGATATAGTTCCCAAGGTCATGACCCCAGTGACCCACCTCCTCCAGTCATGCCCTACCTCTGGACCTATCTGCATTGGGGACATGCTTTCAGCACATGAGCTTTTGGGGGGACACTCCAAACCATAACCCTCCACCTCTGATTTTCAAAAGCTCATGCCCACCTCACAGTGCAAAATGCATTTAGTTCATTTCCAAGAGTTCCCATAGTCTTCACAGTTCCAGCACTGCTCAAAAGTCCAAGTCCAAAGTCTCCTCTGAGCTCAAGGAAAACAATTAGTTTTCAGCCCTCGTCAAAACAAAAAGCAAGATACGTGTTTTCAATACATGCTCCAATTTCACCCAGGGGTTTCTGGCTGAACTGCAAGTTTCTAAAATCTTTCCTCTCTGCTTTCTACTTCCAATTCTCACAGTAAACCTGGATAAAAGCCACTAGTAATACCCATGCTACCAAGTAAATGCTATGCTCCCTAGAAATTTCCCCCACTAGATGAATTAGTCCATTGCCTTTAAATTCAGCCTCACACATCTCAGGCCATGAACAAAATTCAGGTAAGTTCCTAGCCAGGATGTAACATGCATGATGTCTACTCCAATTCCCTATGGAGTACTCATTTTCATCTGAAGCCTTGTGAGTATATGCTTTACTCCCTGCATTTCTATTGGCATTCTGGTTTTCTGAACACCCACCAGAATCTCTCCCATTAAGCTCCATTTACAACATTCTACAGTTTCTCCATCATGCGTCTACAAGCTTTTCCAAACTCCTCTTACAAGCTACTTCCAAAGGCTTCTGGACAACATGATCAGGTTTAGACATAGCTTCAGTCCCGCTCCTAGCTACTGATTTCTGCTTTAGTCAGATTTTCATTGCAGTGACCAAAATACCTGACAAGAACAACTTAGAGGAGGAAAGCTTTATTTGGCTTACAGCTTTTGAAGTTCAGTCCATGGTTGCCATCTCTAAGGCCAAAACAGTGTGGCAGCACTACATGGCACAGTAAAGCCACTCAACTCATGGTGACCCAAAGCAGAGAGAGAGAGAGAGAGAAAGGAAGGAAGCAGCCAGGGCAGATATAGTCCTCAAGGCCATGTCCCCAGTGACCTACCTCCTCCAGTCATGCCTCACTTCTGAACCTAGCTGCATTGGGAAAATGCTTTCTACATGTGAGCTCTTGGTGGGACATTCCAAACTCAAACCATAACAGAGTAGATTTCTACCTAAATTTATATAGATTACGGAAAGGCTGCAGGAGAATCTAGCTTATCTATTTGCAAGAGATATATGCAGGTGCTATGTGAACTAGAAATTCACGAGATATATTTGTTCTCTCTTCTTTCATGTCATCTTTCTCTTTCCATTACCTTCTTTTGCTTGACAGTACACTGAATTCTTCCTTCCTATGTGTTGCCCTTTCTTACTAAATGAAGTGTTTTTGTCCCATGTCCATGTAGCTCTTTCTATTAGTGTGGATTGAACAGATCTTTTTCCAATCCAATAATGTTGGGGTTGGCCATATGCTTTGCTTTAGCCAATGAAATGTTAGCAAAAAGATATGGTTTTCATGGTTTGAATATTTTGAACTTTTGGCTTGGCCTCTCATGATGCATTCATATGCTGTGAGATAAGCACATCTCACGTAGCTACTGCCCCATTAATCTTGGCCTTGGAATAAAGACATGTGGTGACACAAGGTGTTAACTGTACCAGAAACCTGGAGTTAGCCTAGCCTAGCATGCATAAGTGGTATAAACTAGACCACGGGCCACCTGAAAACCTGCACACAAGAAAAGTGATACTTATAATAAGCCACTGACACTTTGAGGTTATTTATATACAATAAGAACATACTAATAAATATTTCTGTTCTTTGTATGTTTGCTATACTATTCTGTCATTTATTGAAAAAATCTGATGTCTCTGTTTACTTTTTAGTATATAAATTATCAAATTCCTAAAATTTTGCCATTCTAAGACTTACATGACCATACAACTATACTGAATGTTCTATTACTATTTGACTATTTATAGTCTCTGTTTATTAAGTAAAAATTTAAAACAGAGTCTGATTGCTAGCCAGAAAATAAAATATCTACAATGAATGACTTGTTCATTGGACTAATAGTTCCATATTAGCTGCCAATTCTGGGCTGTGAGCAGAAGAATTATTTTAAAATTCTCTTTAAAATGGGTGTAAACAGGAAATAGATAAAGAATTTTCCAAAACCAATGTTGAAAGTAAAAATGTATATTTTTAGCTTTTGATGTATAGGTTGATTGTCTAGCACTCTGTGCTTCAACTTGTACAAATTTACACACAAACACACATACATATACACGTTCATTACAACATAGAGAATCAATCATAGAGACAAAATATTGGATCTCATTGCCAACATGCAGTTGGACTCTGTATTGATATATTTGTCATTACTATAATGAAATACCTTAGGCTACTTAATTTATAAAGAAGTTTATTTAGCACACAGTTTTAGAGGTTCAAGAGTACTAACCTGGCTGTGGTGAGGACCTCATGATGGATGGTATTATGATAGGAGCACATTTAAGAGGGAAAGGCTGGGAGCCAGAGAGAGCAGAGGAGTCTCTCTTATTCTTTTTATAACAGCTCACTTTCATGAGAACTAACTAGGGTCCCATGAGAATTACCAAATCCCTTCCCAGGGCACCAGCCTCGGTAACCTCCCACTAAGCTTCACCTCTTAAAAGCACCACCTATTGTTCTTGGCTCAGTGGGTCCTTAACTCATGAAGGATAGAAATAGAACATGGCTGGCCAGGTGTGGTGTTGCATGCCTGCAATCGCAGTACTTGGGAGGCAGAGACAGGAGGATTGCAGATTCGAAGCCAGCCTCAGAAACTTAGCGAGGCCCTCAGCACCTTAGTGAGACCCTGTTTCCAAATGAAAATAAAATATAGCTTGGAGGTAGAATGTCCCTGAGTTCAATCCCCAGTACCACCAAAAAAAAAAGTGCCTAACAGACAGAGGGTTAGTAGTATGAATTATTTATTGTATTAATACACAAACAGCAAGGTGGCTAACCCACAGACAGAGTAACAGGGAAATCAAGGGGTGAAGGGCAGCAAGGTGTGTACCCTATAGGCAGAGTAGCAAGGAAGTCAAAGGGTGAACGGCATATATACATATACATAAACTACATTGCAATATTATTATTGCACCTATGCCATTTCGTCCTCAGCCAAATATGTTTGGACATGATTCAAAATGTGACTAGCATCATGCTCCCCCCATATCTTTTAGTATGTAAATGTATTTAAATGAGGATCTTTTCACTTTCTGGCAAGTGACTATGGTCAGATTTGCTTGCACCAGTTTGTCTTAAACAATGGATGTAGATGTAGGGGGCTTCCTGATATTTATCATAAACATGCAGTTTATGATAAATATCACCTCTTTTCTTTCACACCAAAAAGTCTATCAAATCCACTCAGTAAAGAAAAAAAAACTCTTTATGTCTACATAGCTATTATTTTGGAGATAAAATCCAAATTATGATTTAAAATATTTGGACTGTTACTACATCAGCAGCTGAAATGCTTACAAAGATGACTATTATTTATATTATGCAATATATAAATACATCCAAATTAAAAATATCATGCAAATATTAATGAGTTGAAAAGTGAATTAACAATCCATTCATCATTGCTGTAGCAGGATTTATAGGGAAGGACTGAAGGTGATATTGCTTAAACCAAGAGCTGGAATTCACTACAGATACATTTTTATTATCATTCTTAATTATTATTGAGAATAATATAACCATTATTATTTAGCATTATTTCCAGAAGATTTAATTCAAATATTATGACAAGTCAGGTCTAGGTAAGAAAACTGAGATTATTTATTTGATAGGTAAGCATGACCACTAGTTTGTAAAATAATTGGTTATGGAACCAAGATGAAGATTCTGAGACAAGAGGAAGTAATTCACTGTATTGATTTGTGCTATACAATTGTTACCATGTTTCAATTTATTTTTAAAAAGCAAGATATCAAAAAATTGCCATTATTAATCAACATTACAAAATTTTAGATACTATAATAACTTGTAAAATTTATAAACAATGGGGAAAATATTATTGCTTGCATATGATATATTAATATAATCAGAAATCCTGGGAAACTCAGATTTACTAAGAGTTAATCAAAATAGCTGAATTTGAAAGACACATATCAAAATATTTTTATACCATTTATTAATATTTAGTAAATAAAATATTTTTACAAATAATACTTCATATAATAAATTAAATATTTGAAATAATCTAAGCAAAAATTGCTGTATCCAAAAAGAAATGCTGGCAGATTTGATTATGAAATATTGAAAATATTCTTGCTATTCAAGTACCAAAACAAAGTTAAATTTGAAGACACTTATAATAAACATGACAGAAAAAATATTATGTATTCTATTATATAAAATCTCTTACAATTGGAAGAAAATAAAAATGGGAAGATGGACAAATTTATTTAAAAAGAAGCATACAAATGGCTAATATACTTTCAGGAAAAAAGGAAGCATTTACAACAGTAAACAGAAATGGAAATTCAGAGCAATGTCTTTTTTTGTTTTCTCTTAGAAAAATTTTAGTTAACATTAGAATGAATATTTGGTGCTCATGAAAATGTAATAAAATGAGTAAATGAAACAGGCCCAACCTCCCTTAAAAGTAATGTCAGAATATAGTGTGTTTAAGAATATATCTTTTATTTAGAAATTCCTTTTCAAGAAATCCATTCTAGGTAAATGATCAATGTTGTTTTTCACAGAATTTTTATGGGACAAATTTTTGAAAATAATCTTAATGTCTCCAATTTTGAAATTCTTTTACAAATCATGATGCATCTACAGATAGACTATTATGCAATATTTAATGTCTTATCTAGTAGATGTTTCTCACATTTCTGGAGACAGAAGCCTAAAATCAAGGGATGGTAGGGCCATGTCCCTGCTGGAGGCTTCAGGGAAAAATTCATTTCATTGCTTTTTGTCAGTTTCTAAAGGCATTTGCATTCCTTGGCTTATGGCCCTATCCTTGAGTTACTTCAACCTCTGATTTCTTCTGCCATATTTCCTATGCCTCACTCTCATTCTTTTGCCTCCCTTTATGAAAATTCTGGATTGCATTGAGTTCACCTAGGTAACCCAGGATCACAGGAAACCATCATAAGCTCCTTAACCATGTCTACAGGATTCCTATTCCACGTAAATAATATTCACAGATATAAGGATTAGGATTTGGACATATTTGGGCAGTCATTATTCAGCCTACCTTTATGAAACAAAGTATAAAATAAAGATAACATGTGCTGTGGTCTGAATATGTAAAAACCTAATCCTCACTGTGAGGGTATTAGGTGGGCCATTGGAAGATGATTAGGTCATGAGAGCTGAGCCTCCTGAGTGAGTTTAGTGCCTTTATAAGAGATGACCCAGAGAGTTGTCTTTCCCCCTAGATCATGTGCTATAGTGAGAAGAATGTCCATGAGGATATGCTGCCTCCTCACAAGGCAACAATTTGCAGGTGACTTTTATCTTGGACCTCCTAGACTCCAAAACTGTAAGAATAAATTTCTGTTGTTTAGGAGCCACTCAAGTTATAGCAATGTTATAGCAGATGAAATGAACTAAGATGATAGTCCTATTTTTCTAAATAGTAGAATTATGTAACTAGGATCTAACTAGGTAATTAAGTTGAATATCCGAAAATGAATAATTAAATATACACTCACATACATGAACACATATTTCTTGAGATATTATATGTAGTTTACCTTTACTTTAAATAACAAGTCTGTTCTCATGTATTTTTTGCTCTAAATAAATATCTTTAATGCTTGCATGAAAGTCCAGTTGGTATCTATCTTTGGTTTATACAAACAAAATTAAAATAAATAAAGTACATTTTCCATTCATTTTTCTCCTTACCCTTGAAATATTATAATTTGCTTTTATTTATTCATTTATCTATTTATACTTTTATTGGTGCAGTATAGTCTCACATCAGAATGTAATTCATAGTGATAGTGACATAGACGCGCACAGCACTTGGTGAGTTTTCCCCTGGCTCCCTTCCCTCTCCCCTCTTCCTCACACAGGGTATTGAGATTGGCATTGGTATTCTCACATATTTACATAATGTCAGTGGAAGTGTTTCCTTCATTAATTCTCCCCCCCCATTCTCCCCCAAACCACCTCCCTCACTCCACTGGAATTTCTCCTCCATTATCTAAAGTCCCTCTTATATCCCAATTACTCCCCAGCTTCCACATGTAAGAGAAAACATATGACCCTTCACTTTCTGTGACTAGCTAATCTCACTTAAATAATGTTCTCCAGGTCCATCCATTTTACTGCAAGTGACATACTTTGGTTCTTCTTTATTGCTAAGTAGAATTCCATTGTGCGCATATCCCATAATTTTGTAATCCATTAATCAATTGCTGGACACCTGGGTTGGTTCCATAATTTGGCTATTTGAATTGTGCTGCTATAAACATGCATATGCACATATTCTATAATATTCTGATTTCAGTTCCTTTGGAAAGATACCCAGGAGTGGTATATGGGTCATCTGGTGGATCTATTCCCAGTTTTCTGAGAAGTTCTATTTATTTTTGCAAATAAAAATTTACAATGACTTGTAGGAAATTTTAGGTTTTATTCATTATATTTCCACATTAATTTAATATAAACATTAATACTAAGGGCTGGGTAATTTTTAATCACTGATTTAATTATTTCATTTTATCAAAAATTATAATAAGGCTGGGCGTGGTGGCGCATGCTTGTAATCCCAGTACTTTGGGAGGCGGAGACCGGAGGATCCGAGTTTGCGGCCAGCCTCAGATCTCTCTCTCTCTCTCCCTCTCTCTACCTAGTGAGGCCCTCCGCAACTTCGTGAGACCCGGTTTCAAAATAAAGTATAAAAAAAATAAGGCCGGGGGTGTGGCGCGGAGGTAGAACGCCCCTGGGTTCAATCCCCGGTACCGCAAAAAACAAACAAACAAACAAACAAACAAACAAACAAACAAAATAAAGTATAAAAAATAGGGCCGGGGGTGTAGAGCGGAGGTAGAACACCTCTGGGTTCAATCCCCGGTACCACAAAAAAAAAAATTATAATAGATCATTTCTCATGATAAAACTCAGAAAATATTTTTTCTTTTGACAATAGTCTTAAAATGATTGTTATTATCCTTTTTCCCTTTATTTATGCTTCAGGATTTAATCAGTTGGTCATTGATTTAAATTTTAACGTTAACCCCCAATACTCATGTTCTTTATTTTGAATGGCAAATTGAATGTCATTCATTCCTTAGAAACCTAAATGAAACGTATGATTTTGTGCTGAAGTCATTAAAATAATTTTTCTCTGAAAGTAGCATTCAATAGCAATGTTGTAGGTTCCAATTATTTATTAAACAGAAAGAAGAAAAAAATCAGTAATATTGTGGTGCTTTAGATAAAATTCAGAGTATCCAACCTGTATTTGCTTACACAGATTATAATAATCTCTGTCTGGTTGGTTGAAGCAGTTGTGTGCCCTCTGCTCTCTGTCTCTGGATATTTCTATTTCATTTGATAACTGTGCCAAGCCAGCCTGCTGTGAGATTTGTGAATCTCTTGAAGAAAGTAATGGAAAAAGTAATGGCACTCATTTGGATATTACCTCAATTATGCAACTCTTGGAGGTTGTCTTGTTCACAGTTTAACCTTTTCTTCCACCACGAGTATAACCTTCCATGTCTGCATTCTATTTGGCCATGTTTCATTTCCTTTTCTTTCTGTCTTTGTGTTTTTACCTTTGCCACTGCATAATGAGAACAAAAAGCATATGCTGATTTTCATTCTAATTCAAGTTTAACTGGTAATGTTAGCTTCCACTGCTACATGGTCTGGCCTTGCTTTTAGAGCATTTAAGTGATTTTCCTCAATAGCATTTGCTATTTCTGTCTGATAGCATGGTGCTTTGACACACAGGGGTTCTTGGATAACTCCAAGAGGTCAATTGAAAATAGTCTTTCAATCAAACGTCCCAACAAAGAATTGCCCCCTGCATGCTTCTGGTGAGGATTTTAAATTCCTTTCACCTTAAAATTCAATTGAAAATACATTTTATTCCATATACACTATTTTTAAGCTATGTTTCTTGGTAGCTTTCCATCCTTTACTATCTTTGATCCTAAAAAGAAAAAAAATCAGATACGAAAACTTTCACCCAAGTGAGCAAATTTGTCAAATAAATACCCCATTAACTTCACTTGATGTGCCATGTAAATCATTTAGCCTGATATAAAGTCCTTAATTTGAGTTAAGAAATATTCCTACTTTTGGTGAGGACTTATAATGCTATACTGGCTTTCCTATCCTGCATTTCATTATTAATTATCATTATTTTTTCTTAAATTTTATAACATTTTTATTAAATTTTAATGAGTGATGGTAGTAGATTCCCAAGATTTTAAATGGATATATCTCCACCTTTGGCCCCTTGACTTGTATCCTTGTTGTTGTTGTTGTTGTTCCTGGGGGTGGAACCCAGGGGTATTTTAACTCCAAGCTATACCCCCAGCTCTTTTTATTTTTAAATTTTGATACAGAGTCTGACTAAGCTGCTGAGGCTGGCTTCAAACCTGCAAACTTCTTGCCTCAGCCTCCTAAGTTCTTGGTCTATGGGAGTGCACCACTGCATAGGGCTTGACTTGTATTTTTGTTAGCTCTTCCGGCTCTGACTTCTTCTTCAGTCATGTATTAAAGGCTCTTGGAATTGCCTTTAATTCTAACCATGACACTCAATGAGCTTCTGGACCATAACTGATGTGGGAATTTTGTCAAAATTCAGTCACCATAAAGCTTTTAACTCAATATTTGGTTTTGGCAAAATGCTCTTCAACTTTGAAAATATATACAGGTTCATACATATTTACAAATTATAAGTAATCCCAAATTTATAACTAAACTTTACCATCTTTTGCAATGCAGACAAGTTTAGATATTTCCTAGATCAATGTTGCTTCCATAAGTAAAAAATAATCCACCAAGCAATATAGACAGTAGAATAAATCTTTTTTCAATATTAAATGGTTTTTATTAAACTTTAAAACATTAAGTTATATAACTACATCCTATATTTACTACAGAATATAATAGAAAACATTTTTTACTTTATAAATTTAAATACAGTGTTAAACATACATTATGGTTTATTCAGTTGATATAGGCATGGACACATAAATTTACTCTCATCATTGTTTGCTATAAAAATGACGCCTGCTTTTTATTAGCCCACAGCAATTGCATCTAACCTTTTCTCAATACATGAATAAACTCACCAATATAGCACATTTTCAGACAACTTTTTATTTATTTGTAAAATATACAAATGCTAGGTGGTCTAATATATAAAGGTAAAACATTATTTTGATGCTTTTTATACTGTAGCCACATATAGGTAACAACTGTTAGCCTTGATGTTAAACTTTCAGTTATATAAAAATTAAAAGAATCTTAGGTAGAAAAATCTTTTTGTTATTTAAAACACTTAATTTCTATGATATAAACACAGCAATAAAATAATTCACCTTGAAAAAAATTTAAAAACCATTATTTCTCTCCAAGATTGTTTTTACCAAAGAAAATAATTTCTAAAATGATAATATTGAGCAGCAGTTTAGTTCAATATAATAGTTTCAATGTGAAAGTGTTTTTCTTCCAAAAAATAATGGTAAAAACTTGAAAATATTTTTATCATTACATAATGGATTCATCTTTGATTTGGGAGTGGATGAGTCAAAACAGTTCTGGAGTCAAGTAAGAAATACTTTAACATGGAACATATTTAATATCTAAATAATATAAAAATTACATAATTATATTTGCATTGTTGAAACTGACTACTAGGATTTTAATACTCGTATTCCCCTTTAAACGCTGTATTTATTATAAAAAAGAGATTCTCCCAATTATATGATATTTGCTTCCAATAATCCACACAACCAGAAGCAGCAGGCCATGCAGGGCTAATCAGATAGCATGGCAGGGTGAAGAGCAGAGGCAGCTCAGGGCATCAGGGCTCTCGGTGAGGAACACGGGCACAAAAACAGGCAAGAGAAGGGCTCGGGACGACCCAAAGCAAGTACAAGAGAAGAGTTAAAGGTTAGTACAGAGTCCTTGTAGGATGATTTTGGACTGTGATGAAACTTCCAGCTACTGAAACATTGAGTTTGAAGCAGGCTGAAGCTTAAGCACTCAGGGAGTCACTAAATCTCAGTGATTAAGAGCAAAGGCATTGTATTTATTGAAGTCAAGAAAAGGCAGATGATGTCAATTTTAGATATTGTTATTTGAAATGCTCCTGAAGTACTATGAAGTGAAATTAAGTAAGATTCAGTGAACATATAATAGATATAATAGGAAGTCATTCATTTTTTGTCTCTGTCTCTGTCTCTCTGTCTCTCTGTTTCTCTCTCTCTCTCTCTCTCTCTCTCTGTCTCTCTGTCTCTCTGTCTCTCTTTCTCTCTCTCTCTCTCTTTTGTTGTGCTGGGCATTGGACCCAGGAACATTCTATCTCTACCTCCAAGCTATAGTTATACCCCCAACCCGTTTTACTTACTTTTTTTTTAAATTCTGAAACAGGGTCTCACAAGGTTGCTGAGAGTCTCACTATTGCTGAGGCTGGTCTCAAACCTGCAATCCTCCTGTCTCAGCCTCCCAAGTACTGTGATTACAGGCATGTACCACCAAGCTCAGCAAGAAATCATTTTCAATTCTGTAAATAGTAGTCCATTAAAAAAATGTAGAGGAAAGCAATTACTATTATTACATTAGCAATGATAACAACAAAAATAAAGTATATATGATTTTAAATGAAGAAAACTTCTAAATTTCATTGAAAAATATAAATGAAGTCTCAGATGAGTGCAAAGATATACATTCTTCTTAAATAGAGAAAGGAAGTTATAAAAATGTAGAACCTTCTATAACTTATGTGATACAAATGGGGAAAAAAAGTTTGGGGGAAACTGACAAATTTTATTCTAAGTATTCTAAAGAATATAGAAAACTAAACATGTGAAGACGAAATTCCTGAAAGTAAAGTACTGATGATTTGCAATGCTAGCTAAAAAAATATTGGTGCACTGTAGTTATATATCATAATGATATTCAAAGTGATACATTCATACATGCACACAACACCTCCTGGTGCATTTCTCTCAATGCCCCACCCCTCCCCTCCTCCCTTCCTGTACATATTAGTGTGATTGGTAGTAATACATTCATATACAAACATACCATTATTTGGTCTGTTTCCTTCCTAAGCCTCCTTCTCCCCCTTCTCTCCTCCTTCCCCCAACCCCCTTCCACTAGTCTAAGGGTCTTTTTTTCTCATTTTCATGAAGTACCTTTTCTTTCCTCTTTTCTCTCTAGCTTCCAAATATTAGAGAAAACATGTGGCTGTTGATTTTCTGAGTCTGGATAATCTCATTTAGCATGATGTTCTCTAGTTCCATCCACTTTCCTGACAATGACATAATTTTGTTCTTCTTTTTGTCTGACTCCCAATTTTATAGCAGCATGATAACCAAGTTATGGAATGAACCTAGGTATCCATCAACAAATGAATGGATACAAAAAATGTGGTATATACATGCAATGCCATTTTTAAAGTACTTTTAAGTAAAAATAAATAAGTAATCCTGCAAAAAATGTTTGGGGATAATTATTGGGACATTTTAAAAAATACAGATAGTGCTGCATGCCTGTCTCATTACTTTGACTCAGCTAATAAATCTGAATGTATTAAACACTTTTTTAAACTATAATAATAGTAGAATAAAATATTTTAAAATGTAATAAGGGAGCAGAAAGACTTCCTAAAAACATACATACAACACAATGATTATTTAAAAATTACTTATTAAATTTTTTTTTTTTTGCGGTACCGGGGATTGAACGCAGGGGCGTTCTACCTCCGTGCTACACCCTCGGCCCTATTTTTTTATACTTTATTTTTGAAACCGGGTCTCACAAAGTTGCAGAGGGCCTCACTAAGGAGAGAGACAGAGAGACAGAGAGACAGAGAGACAGGGAGAGAGAGAGAGAGACTGGGAGAGAGAGCACTGAGGCTGGCTGCGAACCCGGATCCTCCAGTCTCCGCCTCCCAAAGTACTGGGATTACAAGCGTGCGCCACCACGCCCGGCATTAAAATTTTTAAAAAGTCAAAAGCAAGTCACAGACTTGGAAAACCCAATATATACAAACAAACAAACAAACAAAGGTTAAAATTTTCACTAAAGAACCCTTACAAGTTTGTGAAAGAAAAGGAGAAAAGAGATGCATCCTTAATAGGGAGACAGAAAAATAAAAAGCTGTCAGAATCAAGAGACAAAATATAAACAGCAATGGCAAATTACATGTATGTATTCAGTTATAAAACTTCACAAGATGTACAAAAATTCAACCTTTCTTTAATTTTCCACTAAGTCTAACCTAGACTTGATCCAGTAAAAAAAAAAAAAAAAAAAAAAAAAAAAAAAAAAAAAAAAAAAAAAAAAAAAAAAAACAAGAAAACTCTGACTTGACAGTTCATAATTATTTTTAGTTTGGAAGTAAATTCTATTTTAAGTAATTTCTCAGTCCAGACAACTAATTTAATAATATACTCTATCTAAATCTCAATGCAATATTCAGTCACTGCCTTCATCTACCAGGTTCTAAGATTGGCCTCTAAATTCTTGGGGAGATACTCATTCAAACCACAGCAAGTTCCAATATGGCACTGATTCCTTTGGTACACTCTGGGTGTTGAAAGGGCTTTTGGAAGCAAAGGACAAACTAGGGCAGAAGAGGATTTTCTTTGCAAAACAATCTAAATCAAAGAATGACTATAGTACTATTAATTTGCCTCTGAATCAAGACTAAATTTAGGACTGAAATCCTTAATCCAGGCCAATACCTGTTATACATTTAGGTTCTACATCACCATATTTGGCATTTATGTGTTTTATGATATTTTTATTTAGTTTTAATGCATATGATTCTTTGGACATCATAGAATTTGTTGACATTTTTTGAATACATAGATGTTCATGTATGCATCATGAGCTATCTTGTCCTGAAAACAAGTGTTTAGTCTTAAATATCTAGTTCCTATATTTGATTATGCTATCCCATAACCAGGTGAGATGTAGGAGCACAGTAAGAATCCACTAGTAGTTCTTAGTCTTTAACAAATGAATAGCCGGGCGTGGTGGCGCACCCTTGTAATCCCAGTACTTTGGGAGGCAGAGACCAGAGGATCCGGGTTCGCGGCCAGCCTCAGCTCTCTCTCTGTCTCTCCCTGTCTCTCTCTCTCTCTCTCTACTTAGTGAGGTTTCCGCAACTTTGTGAGACCCAGTTTCAAAATAAAGTATAAAAAATAGGGCCGGGGGTGTAGCATGGAGGTAGAATGCCCCTGGGTTCAATCCCCGGTCCGCAAAAAAAAACCAAAAAAACAAAACAAAACAAAAAAAAACAAATGAATAACCTTTCCCCCATAAGTGATGCCAATGATATTGAAAGTTTGTTTGTAACTACTCAAACAAAACACACATCAAAAACAAAGTGGGAAATTAATCATATTAAGACATGCTTAACATTGATATTTAATTAGTTGTTTGAAGAACTTGTGATGATTCCTTTAAAAATGATTGAAAATCATTTTTATATAGCAACAAACTTCTGAATTTATACTTCCATTTTCTAGTTGGCAATGGTCAGAAGACATTTTGAAAACATATTATGAGCATAAAAACATACTCTGTGGTATGTTTCAGTTTTACTAAAGTCAATATAAAGAGAGAATGGAGCAAGGAATAAAGTATTAATTTTCATTTTGATTCAAAATGTGTCTGAAACCTAATATCCAAATAACACTAGAGCAATCCATGACCTCAGTTTCAATAGACAGCGTGCAGAGGGAGAATTCAATTGTACCATACAGATTTTATTCAATTGAGAGAACAATGAAACAAAAATGCTCCTCAGAAAAATGCCAAGCTGTTTATTGACTAGGATAGAAACCATTGGAGCAAATAGAATTTCAGACCTGTGTGACTTATGGAAGTCCCTTTACAAGAAGCAAGTTCAGGATTTTAAGAGAATGAAAAGAGATGCAATTATGTTAGCTTCATTTAGAGAAAAAAAAACAAATATTTTAATCAAGTCAAATTTTTAATTCTATTAGTTTTATTTTTTCTATTAGTTTTAAATTAAAACATTTATCATTAAGATCAAAATTTAAAATTTTCACATATATAGGTAAATGTATTAGTTTTTCCAAAATTAGCGCACTATTTATCTACAACAGCTCCAGGCAAAAAATAGAAACAAAAGGAAAAAAGAAAAAAAAACAATTCAGTTTTAACGATTCTTATCCTTATGGTGTCTTGAAGGAAAGCAAAGCACAACATTAGCATATGTTCTCTGTCACTAAAGGGTTATTTTCCCTTGATAATTCTCGTGATAATCAGGCTAAATAAAATTTTTTACTAACTCACAAGTAAAGAATTATAGCTGAAATTATACAGAGATCTATTCTTTTGGATGATATTTGGAAGCTGAATAGTTCTGTGATTAAAAAGCTATGCATCCAACGGAAAGAAAGAGATAGATAGCAAAGCCATACTTTCCTCCCTCATTTCCCAAACATATTTGGTGGCAAAGTATTTTCATCTTTGGCTCTAGAGAAAAACTCCTACTGCTGATCCTAGTCACCTTCCCCCTCTCTTTACCTCCTTATGCCTCTGCTTTCTGCTCTTCCTCCTACTACCTTTGCTTCCATACACTACTCTCCTCTGCACTCTATTTCTACAGTTTTGATGACACCATTTAAAAAAATCTTCAATGGGAACAAGAGTTAAAATATAAAACTAGAAACATCTAAAGTTCACAGCTTTGAAAGCTCCCATGTACTGTGGCACTAACCTCCAACCATTGGTCTCTCACTCTTTTGCCACCCTGGAATGCCCACTCTGTTTTGTGAACGTGGCACTTGTGGGTTCTTCTGCCTGTACCTATGGCCCAAGTAGAACCCAATGATGCAAATTTCAGCTATCTTCACTGCCACTGTCAGGAAATAAGTCCAGAAATCAGATGTGGCTTAAACTTGCTTCAGTCAATTACACAATTGAAATGGGAAAACTAACCAGATATGCCAAAATGAAGATGCGTTAATCTATTTTATGTGCCTGCTATGCACCCATAATTATGCACATATAAATGAGATGGGTTTGATCCTTCCACTAATAGAGCTTCTACTTTAGCAGAAAAAGGAAGATTCAAAAAATGCATTTTCAAACACACTCTTAGAGAAGTTTTAAAGCAGAATAACCTCTGCTACATTGGTCTGAAAATGGTCTCTTTAAAAAAAAAGTCACTTTGACTGAAACCCACAGGCATGAGTTTATCCTCTGAAGAGAAGAGGGTAGGGTGTTCTTCACACACATATGAAAGCCTGTGTATGGAAGAAAGTGGGGTCTCATCACAGAACTAGGCCCGAGCTCAGTGTGAAATGGCAAACCTCCTTAGAAGTGAGCGGGGCCTGAGCATAGGTTTGGATTTTATTCTAGAATTTTTGAAAGATCAAGGAAGGATGTAAGCAGATGAGTGAGATGATGATTTTCAAGTTTGAGAAATGTAACTGTGGCTGTCATAAGGAAACATGTCTATTTACTAAAAGATCTACAAAGGTTTAGGTGACAAATAACAATGGCTCAGTTTGAGCTTCACACTTATATGCACATTATTTGCAATGTGACTAGAGTCAGAAGGACAAATTCAACATCATTTCAAGACCTTTTTACATATATTTTCCCAAAGTCATATCTTAGGAACAAAATGATATATTTGGGATTAACATAGAATTGAAATAAAAAGAATCTGCTTAAATATCATTTATTAAATTATTTATTTTAATAGATAATTATAGACTATAGCTATTATAATATTAATACATTTATGAACAATTGAGAAGGCTTCTCAAAATTGAATCCGCACAATGAATGTGTTTATGAGTTAGATATGATTTATTAGATTAAATGATCCTTGCAAATGTCACCTTTGGTTTACATTTTTATGGGAGTTTTTACTCACAAAGAATATTAGAATAAACTGTTTTCTAATTTATGTAGAGGATATCATTGAGTTCTGTTTTCAAGACAGTCATTAGTAGTGATCAGTTCTCTTTTGCACATAGGCCTTTCCCTTCCTGAGCATTAATGAGTGTAATTGATCATGGCAGACTGTCGACATTTTCTAATAATAAACTAAACTGTATCTTCCCAGAAATGGTTCCAGTCATGCTACCCGTTTGAGAGGGGTTAGTTAAGGACAAATGAGGTAAGTTATTGGAAGTCTGTTATGTGTTCCTTATATTATAGAAGATAAGTATTCAGAAAACACCCTCTGCCTATTTAAAGGCAGGTTTAAGTTTTGTGAAGACTCTTTAAGAAAAAGAAGACAAACTCATGAACACAATATTTGATATGAAAGTAAATATTCATACTAAATAAGTAAGGCATGTGCATGAGTATTTACCTAAAGTGAGACCAATATTACATGTTACAAAATCTAGAAGAAATAAATCTAATAATGATCAATAAATTCCCTGACACATCTCTCACATATTATTCATATTATCTGGCTGCATGCTCTTTGATTCATTCTACATGTGACATTGATTTCTTGCTATCATTTTCTACCAAAAGAATAGAAAGATAATTTCTTCTGTCATCAAGTGTGGTTAAAGATATTGATAGCTGGGATTTATAAACTATGTGTCATAACTTACATAGAAATATTTGTTTTATTGCTTAGAGTCTAGTGCTGTATAAACACAGTAACACCGGTAAATTATATTTTGTACAATTTCCAACATGATAGAAAAAGTGCATGATACTTTTTTTTACTTTTCCCTCTGCATTTTTAATATACATTCCTTAAAGGAATTCTCATTTTGAGAAGGCATCAAAGCTATTTCTTTACTTGAAATTCTGATGCATCTGAATATTGAAAGAATTTTCCACATATTGGCCCTATACATTTAACTCTGCTACTTAGATCTTTCTATCATTAAGCCAGAATGAGTCTGCAAAGTCAGTGATAAGTCTTTTTGATTGTATAACACATAAATGACTAAAAATAATTTCATGTCTAAAGAAGTGATTACAAACTCTTTAGCCCCCTAAAAACCTAGATATTCCAAATCAAATTCATTTTGTCTGCATCCAAACAATGCCCATTGTTACTCAAGATGAAATAAATTGTATAGGGAAAGTCAGAGAAGTGATTATATTAAAAATAGTATTTTCAAGTTTACAAAAACACAACCATGCAAACACATTGTAAGTGACCAGGATTTGGTTGCACCCCTCTACAATGGAGGAAAACTTTATGAGGCTGTTCCTCTCCATCCTGATTACATCAATCCACAATAATTGCTCCTTTTTCTTGAGACTTCAAGAGGCATCAAGCTGCCCACCCCTCTGCCCACACATACCATTACACTGTTACTAGCTCTGGAGTATTGCACTACTCCTTATAGTGTTAAAAAATATCCTAGGAGGAAGGCCATTGGATTGATGCAGATTGATGTTTTAAGTTTCCATGTAAGTATATCAGAGCCCATACAAACATATCAAAGCCAATGTAAAAGAAACTAAACTTTATTTTTTTTATTTATTGGTGAATTCTAATCATACATCTTGATGGGTTTCAGGGTGGTAGAAGTATACATGCACACATCCACATCGGTCAATTAGTCCTCCCCCAATTCCCACCTCCATTCCCTCCCCTTCCCTCCTTCTCATGCACCCAGTGCTGCTGGTACCCCTCCCACTGCAAGCATGTGTCTCTGCTTTCTCCACTGGGCCTGTCTCTATATCTTTCTCTGTCTATGCGTATGGTGGGTGTCGCCAGTGCAGGACCCTGGGCCTGTGTCTCTCTTTCTCTACACAAGTGGCGGATGTTGCTTTGACCCAACTCAGTGCAAATACAGAGTTCTGCATTCTCCCCAGAGAAGGCTGGGTTGGTCTGATTTCTCACCCGGTACCACACGACTGTGTATCCTGTGGTAATCCCTGAAACCCTGTAAGGATGCTGTGACCTGTGGCTGCCTGAATGTCACCTGGGGCTGAGTTCTTATCTGCACTTCTACTGTGTCTTACAGCAGACCCCTCTCCCACCTCCACAGGGGTGATCTATAAAGTCTCAGACCCTGTGAGATTATTGCTTGCCACGCTAGTCCCGGTGGCTGCCCTTGGCGGTCTCCCACTGGGACGGATCATTAACTTAAGGTCTCATTGAGCACTGTTCTGGATCTCTGGATATAGAGGTGGGCTCAGCTGCGCTGCTGAGGGTTCCGGCCAGGCGTCCAGGCATTTGGGTCTTTGTTGAGCATGGAGCAAGTTGCTTCTCGCTTTTGTTGCTGATGATCTGCAATTGCTGGATTTACAACAGGTCACTGGCTTCTTTGTTGGCGGCCTGTGGAAGCTGCAATGCCAGTAGCTGCCAGTGTGCCCTGGCAAAGATGGCGCCACGGCCGCAGCCGCTGCCATTGTTCCATAGATAAGGCACGTGGAGCTCTTTACTGTCCTCTGTTCTGTCTTTGATTCTGTTGCATTTCAAATTTTTCATTGTTTAGTTCAAATTTCTGCTGCTTTTCTTCTCTTTTCAGGAAGCTGCTTTCACGGAGATTGATATCTGAGTCTCAGAGGGACCATGATGTGGTGTCTCCCTTCTTCTGGTCTACAAATCTAAAAATTGTTTTGATTAACATATTATAATTGTACTTATGGGTATGGTTATATTTCAGCACAGATATACACCACATACTTAGAAACTTAAGACAGGAATTAATTCCATATATATTTAAGGCAGGGTTTACACCTGTGCCAAACCACAGTTGGGATCAAAACTTTTAGATTTTTTAGACAGTGGTCCTTCCTGACTATATTCTTAAACTTGAAAATGGTATCCTGCATTTATAAGATAGGATTTTCTGAATCCTACTTACTGTTGTCAGGCAGGGTTTTATTACATTGCTTGAATGAGTGAAGGATATCATGTGTAGAAGTGTTTTTCTTTGATCTTAAAGGTAAATATTTATGCTTAATAATAAATGGTAACATGAAATGATTTACTGTTTAATAAATGAATTTAAACTATGACAGTGTGTTTAGGGAAATAAATCACTTAATACTATAAAGAGAAGATTAAAAATCAAATCTTTTAAACTATATTTTTAGGAGGAACCATGTTCAAAACACTGGGAATTAAAAATTCTGGGAAATCCAATGACTATTTCCATTTTCGTACATATCTTTTATAAAATTTAAAAAGGAAGTTTGTATACATTAACTCTTTTGAACATAAATACTTTATGAGATAAACCTAGACTTAATTTGTCATAATTGAATAAATGGGTGCAGTATGATATTTCAGCACAGATACACAGTGCATGTAAGTCTGCTTATATAGTAGTACTATATAATTAATTAATAATATATCAATTCTATTTTACTTAATACTCTAACATTAATACTTCTAGCACAGATATACAATTGATATACAGTGAATGAAAGTCTATTTATATAGTACTACTTACTATTTTAAGTCTACTTATTTAATACTACTTACCATATAAGTATACTTAATATTAATTTTATCCCCTGTTCATTTATTACATTTTTAAACTAAAAACTAATCTTCTAGACTTGTCATACATGTAGCAAAGTCCATATGACATGATTCTAACTAATGAAAATATGTAGAAGTCTCTGAGAATTAAGGTAAATGCTTATTTCCTGATCCAAGTTCCTCTTCTTCCTCCTTCATTACTTTTTCTTTCTGACTTGGTTGCAGCCATAAAGATTTGAGATAACAAAAGCAGTGATATTACAACTATGAAGCTCACAGCATCACAAGATGTTAGCCCTGAAACCTTTGAGATGCTGAACAATGTCCAACAGCAGCCTACTTCTTAGCATCTTTTTGCATAGTGATAAAATACATCTCAAATTTACTTAAGCCCCACTTTAGTAAAATAGTTTCATGATACTTACAGCCAAACATAATCAATGAATGATGCAGTGACACAGAAATAGTATTCAACAGAGATGGGTAAAATGAAACTCAGTAGGACTTGCAAAAATTTACACATAGAATAAGAATTATAGCCTGCATCTTAAACAGGATTTTATAATAATAATAATAATAATAATAATAATAACAGTAAGAAGAATTATATCCCCATTCACTAAAACTTTGTAATCTAGAAAAGAAACAAAATTTGCATTAAAACCAACATACTGAAATATATAATAATTATGTTGACGATTTAATAGTAAAAATAGATAATACTTTTTGAGTAGATACTGTATGCCAGTAACTTTCCTAGCTAGTTAAGAGGTATAGTGACTACTTTCATTCTCAACATAACCCTATGTACAACGTAGAAGGAGAAAATTGAGGTATGAGAATTCAAGTGTTTCCAAGCTGCTTGTCCTAAGTGGCACAGCCCGTAGATGACAGAGTGGCATTTGCATGTAGGCAGCCTGATTCCAGCAGTCATGAGCTTACCATTTCTCACTGCTCTGGTTACTATAGCATTATGATCATTCCATGACCTAGATTTTTTCATTCTAAATTTAAGGCAAGGTAACTGAAACTGAAAGAGCTAAAAAAAAAAAAGAGTTCTAGAGTACAATTAATAGAGAAAACATTAATACTTACATAGCACTTAGAACATGCCAGGCACTGCTCCAAGTCATTTACATATATGAACTCGTTTACTTCTCATAACAAAATAGCAATTGATGGGGCAGTAAACATTTATGACCTCTGTTTTATAGAATTTAAAATGGAATCACAGAAAAGTTAAAAAAATTTGTCCAAAGTGACTCAGCTAATACATAATACAGCTGGGATTCCAATCCAGGAAATCTGGTTGTGATTTTGGCTCTTAAGTGCTTCAGTAACAAAATACATGACCTTCCTTCCCACTGTGCAAATAGTAATGGCTAGTAAAGCCGGGCGTGGTGGTGCACGCTTGTAATCCCAGTACTTTGGGAGGCGGAGACTGGAGGATCGTGGCCAGCCTCAGCTTTCTCACTCTCTCTCTCCCTGTCTTTCTCTCTCTCTCTCTCTCTCTCTCTCTCTCTCTCTCTCTCCTTAGTGAGGCCCTCCACAACTTCGTGAGACCCAGTTTCAAAATAAAGTATA